>JAOEGS010023170.1:94526-117733 GCA_025447755.1 Corythornis vintsioides
ATATTTATATTTTTTGTTTTGTTTTGTTTTGTTCCACCTTTCAAAGAAATCTGAATGGCAACAAATAAAAAGTGAATACAAACCTGAGTGCAAGTCTCAGATTTACAGAAATGAAACACAAAAAAGCTGGTAGTGAGGTTACATCACATTTGAGCCCAGAGCAGCTCAGCCTGCCCTCCACACCACCTCCAGCCACCTCTCACACCCAAGAAGTGTGACCCCAACTCTCCCATTGCAAAGTCCATCAGCAGGGAGCTCAGCAGCCCAACCCAGAGGAGCCACACTCTATTTAGGGTACAACTACTTGCTAAAAATGCATTATCTAGACAAAACAGTCGAGTATCTTGGGGATGCAGGTTCTGATTTTCCAAATATTGCTGATATTTACTGTGCCATTTCCTCTGGTGTTCTGAAAGGAAAGGAGTTTGCTGTTACTTGAGGCCAGACCTTCCTGTTTGTGAGTTTATCCTCAACCTAAGCTTGCCCGTGAGTCAAACTGTTGCTGTAAGTCTGATTTCAAACACGTGCTAAAGGATAATCTAACCATTTTATGAGATCTAGTTACTTTTGTAGAGGGTGAGTTTGCCCCGGGGGGATTTTCTCTGACTAGATTTATCACAAGTTTTCTGAACCATATAATTTTGTTTGATAGCACATCTGGCAGCATCATAAAATCCTGACGTCCCAAGCTATTACACAGGAATTACTTTTGTAAATCATTTATGAATATTACTGATGTAGGCCTATTCTGGGCAGTAAGAAAGGAAACTGAGCACTGAAGGACAAAAGGAAGGGAAAAAGGATTCCCTGCCCTTTTGGGGCTCATCAGATAGGGTGGGTATTTATCATTTTAAATGGGAAACATGCTGTCATTGATAGAGCTGAAAAGTCCTCACAACACAACTTGTTCCCCATATTCCCTAAATAGGCAGAAGGGGAAGATATTCTAGCTGAGGGAAACCATAAATCCATCTCCCTGAAGAAAATTTGCTTTATTTGAATCCTAAGTAAGGCCTCTCAATTAAATGGCATGGATTGCTAAAAAGCAAACACAAAGCTAACGACCCAAGAGGAGCAAAAGGAGGAAAGTTTTACAAGACCAGCAACGAGGCAAAATGAAAAGCACCTTTTAACTCACAAAAAAGAAAAAGTATTTACAAAAACCCTATGGTGACAGGGGTTCTGGGCACAGCACCGTGACTGAATGGAAACTCTCCACGCAATTAAAATAACATGATTAGGTTTTCTTAAGAGCAGAGCTGCTAACCATGTGCCTGCAGACGAAACCCTGGCAAAATGAAAGGTTATTTTTCACTTCTGGTGCCATGAACAGTTTCAGGATTGTACCTATTGATTTGGATTGGAAACACATCAGACACTGAGAAAACTTTGGGTGCTGCCACCCTACCAACCCCAGAGTCTGGAACCACATTCCTTGGGAACAAGATTCTGCTTCATTTGCGATGGATGAATGCACAGCAAACACACCAAGACTGAGCAGAGCAGCACCAGAAGGGGTACCCAGCAGGACCCAGCAGCAGGGGACTGGAAGCAGCCCTTTGCCCTTCATCCCTGACACCCCAACACTGGGAGCTGCTGGAGAGGGGCTTTTTATTCACAGAGCAAAGGAAAAGATTGCTCTGAATACTCCACAGCAACATATTTCCAACCTTAGGTAAGAAGGCATTTTGTTGGGCAATTTCCTTGCACTGGGGCCCAAAAGGAGAGAAGGAGCAACTCTCTGACAGCTCCTATTAGGTTCCCAAACTCCTTCAGACTGCAGCAGGTCGAGAAGGGATGCAGAGAGACACCCCAGAGCACGTGCCAGGATTACACCACACGCTCCCCGTGCCAGAGCAGCCTATTTCTGGCTGGCTTCCTCCCAGGAAGCAAATTCCTGGCCATACACACCCAGAACTGATTTCTTACAGATGAGTGTGCTGCCCACTAAAACCCACAGGGTGCTGAAATTCACCTTGGCAGGGCAGAGCCTCAGCAAGAGCCACGAGCTGGGCCAGGCTGAGAGGCTCTTTAGCAAGTGGCAGCACTGAGAACAGAAGCTCTAGCAGGAAAAAAACAATTTTATACTTGTGATTCTTTCAGGTTAACTAGAATTAATCAGCTATTAAGCTGTAGCAAGAGCCCAAGCAGGAAAAAACCCACCACACAAGCAAAGAACTGAAAAGCAATGGTGTTTTCCAAGGCCAGGAGTGAATCTGCAGGGTATCATCTGGACACTGCTCCTCAGACTTGCAACGCTGAGGCAGCACTGGCTGCAGTTGAGAAATCTGATATTTATACTCTGGTTATACCTCTGAATGCAAACACATGTTCTTTGTCATTAAAGATGTGCAACACATGCTCTGAATAGGTACACGACAAGGCTTAAAAGTCAGCTGTTAATTGCACACTGCCAATGACTATGTAGCATCCTAGGGAGACAACTGGAATAAAAATAAAAATCACACTAAAATTAGCTTGAAAAACTCAACAACATAATTAAGCAAGGTTGATTTATGGGTTTTTTTTCTAATTCAATACATTAGAATATTATTTTAGGCAGTTCCAGTGTGCCAAAGAATGCTACAGGTTTGGTTTGCTGGTTTTGGGGGGGTTGGGGTTTTTTTTAAGTCCATGACTCCCATCATTTGCCTCAGTTACTATGCTGAGGGAAAAAAATCCATCATGTATTAACCATACTCCAACCTCCACCAGCAATATTCCCCATTTTGTGAAGTAAAGTGAGATGTGGGAGTCCTTGACCTTCTAAGTAATTAAGGGAAACAGAGACATTCTTGTTTTTATTAGAGACACACTAAACTATTTGAAAATAATTTGAATAGCTGGCGAATTAGTGTATTTGCCTGTTCATGAGTAGTGCAGATAGTTTAGAGTTCTCTTGGGGCCAACACATGGTAATGAATATCTGCTATTCATATTTAATGCAATCTGCCAAAGAGTGCTTTTGGGAGGACTTTCTGTGTCAATAGAATGATTAACAACAGAACTGGAAAAGTAAATGAATTCCTGCAACGGGTGGGGCTGGCAAAAATATCTTCCAGTACTACATCAGCAGCACTGGATTTAACTGTACTCTTTTAATGATACCAGTGGAAAATCCATTTCCCAGAGAAAAAAGAATAGGCAGGCAAGCTTGAGTTGGAGCTCAAGTGGTAAATAACCAAGAGTCAAGGAAGGAAAAACAATGCTTAAAAGCTTAGAACACCATCTGCCTGGGCTGAGCAAGCCTGGAGAGCTGAGCTGCAGCAGTGCTACACAACCAGCATGTACATGGGTACCCAGAGGTGATGCTGTGCTTAGTTCCTCATCTCCCTCCTCCCTTTCCTCAGAGGATCTTACTTCCCACACCTTTACTCACACTTTAAAGATCTATATAAAACAGAATAGAAAGTCCTTTATTTTTCACAATGCACTTTGAAGACATCCCAGACAGCAAAGCTCGGCTAAAAAATAATGAATGACCTTGTATGGATTTGTGTCTCTGACATCCCAACAATCCTCTAAATAACACATTCAGATTTTATTCATTTATTTGTAAACTGTTTGGCTGCAGCAATCTTACTAAGCTTCTATCAACCCAGGACAGCCCTGTCTCTGACTCACTGCTCCCCCCTGCCCCTCACAAAGTCACCCAATGGAGGTGGAATATTGAGGATCCAAAGGCTCCTGGCAGCAGCCCAAGGACCCAGAGGTGTGTGGGGCTAGAGGCAGAACAGGGGCCTGTTCCCAGAGGATGCCATGGGCTGTGCACGTTGCCCCACTCGAGCTGGATGCTCAACCCAAGCAGCAAGGGAACAGTTGCCAAACAAAATGTATTATTAGTTAGTGGCACCCTCAGTGGTTTTTGTCCAGACCCTTCCTCAGTCTGATCTAGGATGCACTTGGGGATTGCTTTCATCACAGCATTCATTCAGATTTTTTCCTCCCCATGCCACAGTCTCCAGCTCACACCAACTGGTTTTATGTGGTGGGTTTTATGCATTTTGAATTCATTCTGTACAACTTACTCTGGTGAAGTTACATCACAGAACCCAGACTACAGAGCTGTCTCCCACTGAGCAGCCAGCTTCACCTTCCCTGAGCTGGGACTCAGCCCTGTGTGCACTGCAGGGCCTTCAGCCACAGCACAGACACTAATCCCCTTCTTCCAGAGCCAACTGGAGAGCAATCCCACCTAGCTCCCACAACTGGTGGTGTGTTCCTGCACAACTGCTGCTGACCTCAGCCTGAGATGCTCTGACTCCAGTAAAATGGTGTGGAACAACATTTCCCAGATTTATTTACCCCTTCTCCAAAGATTTCCCTCACGTTTTGTCATCTTCCCACTGCCAACACTCATGCTCTGCAGGGCTTCTGTCAAGAATCCATTTCCCACAGCAGCTTCCATTCCAGCAGAGCAGCCAAGCCCATTGATCTGGGGTATCTGGAGTGCTCTGTGGGGTGGTACAGTGCTTGCTGAATCAATCACACTTAGAAAGTAACGATCTTGTCGCCCATGGTCTCACTCAGAGCTAATGCATAGTTCATGTATGTGTAAAAGTGATATTTTTTCATCTTCTGACCTCTTCAGCACTGTGACCAGCCCTCTAATTATTAAGTATTTTGCACTGTGTATCTCAGTATAAAAACAGAAGCCAGGTCACAGAGGCAACACCATTATTAACACCAACGAAACTAAATCATTCCACTCTGCACACTTCTTGTGCTCACAAAATCCACACATCTGAAATCCTGGTGATGTTTAACAGGTCTGGAGATGCCCACCCCAGCTGTAGATGAAGACAACCTTGTATCAGGTTATCTGCTATCATGGAAAGTCTAAAACTAAGAAAGAACAAAATAAAACCTGTCAGGGGGGTTGGATGAGATGATCTTTGGTCCCTCCCAACCCCTACCATTCTGTGAGCACAGGTCAGTAGTATGAAGGTTTCAGTGACTGGAACTTGGAATAAAACCTGTTGAACCATATTTGAGAAAAAATATTAGATCCTTATAGCATTCCTCTTATGTAAAATCACTGCTATTGGATTTTGCATGAATCAGAAGAATCTGGAAGATAAATAGTACAATAACTTCCAGCACAGAGAGCAGTGTTTTGGCCAAACACCTATTTCTTCAGGCCTTTGCAAACAAGATCTATATTCTACCAGCACCCAGTACAAGCTCTGACTTAATAGAGGCCATCAGTCATGCTGACCTTGGCCCATGGATGGCTTTAGTGTGGGGGAGAAAATTGACAAAGAAAATCCACCATGAAAAGCAAACTTGTGAAATATAACCCAAAACTCAACCTTCTTGCTTCCAAGACCTTGCATCCACAAGTCCAGCATGATTAACCTCAAGCTCCAGAACCAGCTCCCTGTCTGCTGGGCTGCTCTTCACAAGCTGCCCAGAAGAAAGCAGCTACTTACAGCAGAAAATAAAAGCAGTATTCATTACTCCACTTCCACACAGAGGAACCATCACTGTTCATAAACACACAACAGCCATTTTTTCCTTTAAACACAACATCAGATTCCACAGCCAAGACAATAAGATACCTCAAAATCCACTTCAGGTTTTATCAGCCCTGGTTTCCCCAGCTTGGTATGTTCTATAGTTGCATATTTGTTATTCAAAACAAACACATGATCCTTGCCCAAGTAAAATAGCTGATAGAATAATTGAATTACAATGGTTGGAAAGGAGCTCTAGGATCATCAAGTGCAATCCTCATCCCAACATCTCTGTAACCACCAGCCCACAGCCTCAGGTGCCACATCTACTCATTCTGAAACATCTCCAGAGATGGTGACCCCACCACCTCCCTGGGCAGCCTGTGCCAGGGCCTCACCACTCTCTCAGGAAAGAATTTCTTCCTCATGTCCAATCTAAACCTCCCCTGACACAACTTGAGGCCATTTCCTCTATCAGTAATAAATAAGGAGAAGAGACCAACACCAGCCTGGCTACACCATCCTGTTAAGCAGTTGTAGAGCAATAAGGTCACAGAAAAACAACACCAATTACTCTTAAAATAATTACAGAACGATCAGAATCAGTCTGGACAATGAAAGCCATTAATGCCAAGCACTTACTTGCAGGTGATGGGGTGCTGCATCCACTGGTTGGTGGGTGACTCTGGAGTCCATGGAGGGAAGGTAGTGCCAGTCCACCAATGACAGGAGGGAAGAGCAATGGGTATGGTGCTGCTGGGTAGTGAGTCATATGTCCATTCACTGCTGGCACTGGACATGTGCGGCTGCTGGTTGTCATGATAGCACCTTCAGAGGGCAGGAATGCTCTGGGGCATCACTCCGGGCCTGCAGGCAGCCTCCTGCACTTGGGAATGAAGAGCCAGCAGGTACAGCTTCAGCTGGGTGCTGTGAAGATGGAAAGGCAGCTCCCTAGAGCAGTTCCAGCCTGTGTTCCATCCCTGCTTCCTACTGGAGTCTCCTCCAGGGCATCCTTGCTCTGCACACCACAGACAGAAAATCCTCTCAGGATCAGGGCACACTTCAGTTGCTGACCCAAGTGTTTTTCCGAGAGGCCAGTTGCTCTCTACAGACACATACTGATAGTCTGTGGGAAAGAAGGAAACAAGACAGGCATTATAATATTCCTATTTTTCATAGACGCACATAGAAAATCTTGTAGCAATTTGCTACTAATAAACTACTTGTTTATTTAGCTGTATCCTGCAATCCACTTGGTTACCCAGGGGTAAAATTCTCACACTGCTAAAGCTGACAGCACAACACCCATTATCCTGCTTGTGCAACACTAGTGCTACTGGTGTCTGAAGAGCCACCGCTGCTCTGTACTGCAAACACTACTGCAGCTACCCAGGCAGAAGCTGGGGAGTGCTCCTGAGCATCATCATGAGTTACCCATCTCCTCCTGCTCATGTTGTGGAGGACACAGACCAAACTCAACCACCCAAAAGCAAACGGGCTGCTTAAAGGCTTTGTCACATACTACACCCCTGTGTCTGCCACAGCCAGCCATCAGTAACACTATATATATATATAATATAAATAATACACTAAATAGCACTGATTTACAATTCCTTGAAATTAGAGCCTGAAAGCAAAGAGCAGAAGGTTTTGGGGTGGGAAACCAAAGGCAATATTGATATTATCTGCCAAGGTCACAAAGCCAAACTGCTGCCAGAGGAGGGAAACTGCTCCAACTCAACGTTGACTAGGATGGCTGCTGCTTAGTCTACTGGCTGTCGGAAAGAATTCCAATGAGCAAGGCAGAAAAAAAGGGGGTGTTGAGGGGGGAAGAAGCCAGAATGCATATGTTTGCCTGTCAGAGAGCAGCAGAGTGTTCCTGCTCTGGGTGGAATACCAGCAAAGGTTACCAGCTGTGCATGTTTTCAGCCAGCAATTTCTGCTGAGTGCAGCCTGCTTGGGGATAACAGATACGTGCCTGGTAAGTATTTGATAGCCATGGAAATGTTGTATAAAATACCTGAAATGCTAATGGGGACAGACAGATGCAGAGATGAGACTGCAATGGGGGTGCAGGGAGCTAATGCTCAGGCTGGAGAGCAGTGAAACCAGGCAGATCTTATGAAGAAACCTCAAATCTCTCAACCCATGAACAGCACAAAATGAGGTGAATGATGGCAGGTGACTTTGTCAAGCTTCAGCCAGGTAGACGTTTAGGAGCCAGGGAAGGCCAGCTCTCAATGGAATACACAAAGAACTACTGTTCTCCAAAGCAATTCCACAAGAGTTGGCCAAAAAAGTGCTTCAAAATGTTTGCAAAAATACAAGGAGGGGAAGTATATGGATGAAAACCAGCCCCTAAAATCTATTTGTTAAATTAACCACAGAACAAGGTCATCTCTTTATTTCCAAAGCCCTACATCATTTAAAAAGTAAATCTTCCAAAGCTATCTGCTACCTTAAATTACAGTTCTAAGAGCCAGAAAAATGCAGAGCTCATAATAAATTATTAAAATTCCCAGAACTAGATCAGATATATTTGTGTATTTAAGTGGCAAGTGGTCAGAAAAGCAGCAATTCCTCCAGGACAGAGGGGAAAAGGGCACTTGGGGAAACTCTTTGGTCACTTTCTCACAACTGGAGGAACATATTCAGTGATGGAGCTGGTGATGACAAAATACAGCAGTATTGCAGCTCATCAGTGTCCAACTACACACAATAGCAGTGTCAAAAGGAGGTTATAATCCTATGGTTCTGCATGATTACTGGAGATGAAGTGTAATTGAATGCTGAAATTACTACTCCTAAAGCAAGACTTCACTCATGGCACCAGACTGACAGTGGCTGAGGAAGATCCCAGCACTGGGCAGCAGCTGCAGATGGTTCTGAGGTGGAAACATCTCTTTTGCTCAACTAAAGTTGCACCACAGAGACCTGGCTCTTCTCCATCCTTCTCAGTGACTGCACACCTGAGCAGAAGGTTAAAACCACAAGTTTTCACAGATAAGCTCCACATTTGCCAGAAAAAGTGGTAACCTTTCTGTCTCTCCATTCCCTGTGATTTTTGCACAAGCTTTACTACAGAAAAGTTATTGTTTGCCATGCACCTGTGAGTTCTCCCAGAGCTCACTGAATGAATAAATTCTCACTAATTATATTGCTCTTCAGTTTACATTTAGTAATGATATTTGGTATTATTGCAACAAATCCAGGAGGATGGATTTGCACTTGCACCAGATTTTATGTGAATTCACAGAATCCCTTGGCTGTTCCAGGTGACTTTGTTGGACATCACAGCTGGGCAGGCAAGAAGCCAAGGCAGGAGGCTTGGCCAACAGCCCTGTGCCAGTAGGAAGGTTAAGACTCTGTCCTCCCTTCTGCCAACTCCACACTCCTCTTCCTCCCCTCTCACTGTAGCAGGGAATGAAGATGTGGGTGTTGCAAATAAAGCAGGACTCTCCCCTTGATTTCTTCCCTCACTTGTGAAAAGCTGAGTGGGGAGTTCTGGCTCTTGAACCCAATGCACAACAATCCACTGAGCAAAGTCTGCAGCTCAACCCCCCATCCCTGCCCCACAGCCAGGGCCTGTTGCTCTTCCTTCCCCACTGGAGCACCACGAAAGCAGGAGAATCGTGTGGACATCCTCTGCACAGGGCTGAGTACTGGGGAATTTACTGCTCCACACCCAGCAGCAGAGCTGTCCCCGAAGTTTCCAGGGTCACAGAGGAAGTCTCTTCCAAGTTCATTTCCCATTGTGCTGCCAACGCCAAAACTCCCACCCCCTGCTCTCTTAAATCTTAGGCTAAGTCTAGAGCAGGAACCTCTGCACTGACAGGGCAGCAAGATGGGAAGGGCAACTTGCTCCCCTCTGAGGCACCAAAAAAAAAAAAAAAAAAAAAAATCCAGGCACAATCTTTCAGCACTGTAGTACATCTCTTTTTTTTTTTTCCCCCAAGGAATGGAGTTGGCAGATTCCTTATTTATTGGGACACATTTTAATGCTGTTTTCAAAACAAGTCCAGATCCAGCAGTTTTGAGAGCCCTGACTATTTAACATGCAGTTTGCACTGAAATCTCTGCTTATGCACATGCTTGCTATCATGGTAGCTGATGGTGTTGCATGGAGCAGTGCTGAATAATTCAGCACAACTCAAGTGCAAATCAGGCAGCAACACCATAACCACGGTGCCTTTGCCCCCTGAAAAATGCCCCTAAACTTCATGAAATTAAGGGGTGTGCTCCCCTTTTCCTGCAAGCTGTTGCATTTTTGTTTTCTTGGCCATCCAACAAGATTCAATTAAACAATAAACTAGTTACCGTGGTCGAAGTAAAAAAAAAAAAACCATCCAAAAAAAAAAAATATATATCCTTTGGAGTGCTATGTTTCCTTTATTAGCATAGTGATGTGAAACTAAACAGAAAAAGCAATCTAATAACAAACATTCCTTTGAGAAGGGCTCTGGGAGCAAAAGGACATCCACTTATTGTTCAGCCCATCCCATTGGTCCATATAAGGCAATAAAGGTACAATAGAAGGAAGCAGGAAACAGCCTGGCACATCTGCATTATCTTATTAGAGCCTAATGGATATCTGAGAGGAACATGCATCTGATGCTGAATAGTCTGTACCAATCTCCCAAGCAATTACTCTTAATTAGTGGATTCTGTTTATAGATGGAACTTAGTGTACCCTTCTGTATCAAAGAGATGCAGGCATCTGGAGGGAGATATGGTTTTCTTAAAGGGAAAGCACTGCAGCACAGTGTTGGGCTATGGGAGGGGGGTGTTTGGCAAATAAAAGCTCTCTGAAGCATAACATCTACTGTATTATTAATCAAAGAGCATGCTGGTTAAAAAGGGGGGGGGGGGAGAAAAAAAAGAGACCATACTGTTAATCTTCAACTCTGAAAGTAAACACAGAAAGCTAATAGTTGCTTATGAATTATATGACAAAAAACCACTTTGATGATAAGCAAATAAACAACTGAGCCTCCAATTCTCAACCGCTGGCCAAAAAAGCTGAAAATAGCAGCTGAAGTCAGAAGAACAACATCTGCATTTTGTATCTGCCAAGGCTGCAGCCAAAAAAAATCCAACCCCTCTATAGGAGCAGATGCACGAAGGAAAAAGTGGATGGAACAGAACTTCAAAGTCAGTTTGGTGAAGAGCTGATCTGTAGCTCTCCCATCCCACAACACACAAGGTTGATGGCAGGAGGGAAGCCCATGATGAGGAGTTTTCTTACACCCTGGTGTGCAGAGAGCTGTCTGCTGGGCACTCCTGAATCCCTGTTTGCCATCATGCTGACTTGCAAAAATGGCTGGATGGTTTGGGTTTTTTTCCTGAGACTGGGAAGAGTTAATTAATGTAATTAATGCAACTGTTGTTGGTTTGAAAATCCTACTGGGAAGGAGAAAAAGAAGGGGGCGGGGGGGAAGCTTCTCTTTTTTTTTTCCCTGAGCAGCTACACTTTCTATGGCAAAGGATAGACTGGAATAAAGCACATTTCCAGCTGAAAGGGGAAAGAACAAAAAGATACCCCAAAAAGTGAGAGACAATGACACCCATTTACTGACACAACAACACAACTGAGTCCACCTGAGAGCAGCAGCTGGGAGCACACAGCCCAAATCCTCACCTGGGAGCACCAGAATGGAATCACCCATTTCAGCCAAGCTTCATGGAGAACACTGAACACGAAACCACACTGAGCTGAATTTCCCACTCTGAAAGGTGCCATGGTAATTTGTTCCCAAATGAGGGAATTCCTCATGTCTTTGTGCTGGCATAATGAAGCTGTGAAGGATTGCAAGCCTTGTTATTTACAGAGATGCTAATTCTGTTCTATATTAAACCCATTTAAGATCCTCCCACTGCAAAAAGCAACTTATTTTCCTGTTGTTTGCTGTCTGTAATTGAGGTGTGAGGTGGTGGTTGGGGATTTTCTGGAGGGATTTTTTTTGCTTTGGAGCTTGTTTGTTTCTGGGAGGTGGTTTTTTTTTTTTTGTTGGGCTTTTCTGGTGCTGTGGGTTTTGTTGTTAGGTTGGGGTTTTTTTACAGCTCTCTGCATTCCCCATTTCCTTCATTACTCAGCAGTTGCCAAAACTATCCTGAGAAGTGAAGATAAATGGTGAGGTCAGGTGATGGGGTTAACAATTTACTGTGTGCACTGCCCCAGAGCCAGATAGAGAGAACTGGCTCATGTTTATGTACAGGATGAGCAGCTCTTTTCCTGTGCAGTAGCTTTCAATCACCTCTGTGAGGGACTTGCAGTTTTCTACAGAGAATTCAAGGAGCTTTGAATACATTTTGTGCTGGTATATAGGATTCTCTGCTTTGGAACTAAATGCATTCCTTACTTCTGCTGTCACATTCAAAAATCCCAAAGGACTATCAAGAAAAGAAGTTCTCTTTCATTTATGGAAACCAAAAGGAGGGGAACTGAGCTGCAGGCTGGCTGAGTTGAAGTGAAATTTTACACTCATTTCCCTCCCTGACATTAAAAGTGATTTCTTAATGCTTAAAATTGTTCTTTCAGGGGAATCAAAACTTCTGGTTTTGCACTGCCATCTCTGTTGGTTCTTATTCATATTCCTAAGGATACAAAACAGTTACTTCCATCTGAGAGTATTAAATGAGAGTCTATGCCATGGGCTAAGGAGGTTTGGGAGATGAGATGTGCCAGGCCAAATCTGTGGGTTATTTTTCTGACCAAACCCATTTCCTTGTTTCTGCTCATCCCCAAACTCAGGAAAAAAGTATCCCTTGTCTGAAACACAACTCAGATGATCTGCAGTTCCAGCAGCACAGGGCAGCCAGCAAAAACAGCTCTCCCACTCCAGCCAGGCACTCCAGTCACATTCAACCAGAAGCTCCAGTATGATGCTTTTCCTACCCAAGATTTCATGCCCCGTTTTAGTCTTGCTCTCTCATTACATATTTCCATAGTTCACTGACTTTCCTTTGTTCCTGCACAGTTTTTTTCCCCAACTGGACGTTACAACCCAAATTGTCCTTTACAGCCCTGAGTGTCCACTCAGATTGTTGTGATCCTACTTCTTCAACGTGAGATGGAGATGGAGAGGAGAAAGAACAATAGATGGGACTAAGGAATCTCTCCCTTGGGCTCCTCTCTCATCACCCAGCCAAGGCAGAGAAAAAGCACCCCCAAGGTGAGCTGCAGCCACACTCCAGACTCCCAGGGCATGTCAAGAAAGCCTGACATTCATTCCCAAAGCAAGTTCTTAGGAAGTGATGGGAGACCAGAAGAACAGAGACCAAGTAAGCAAGGAAAACTTCATCCTGCTCTGTTCAGTGTCACCCAGTCTTATGGGACATGCAGAAGTTGAGCAGCATGGCAAAGCTCTTCCCAACTGGCATCCCAGCTAGGGAGATGTGGGCAACCCACCCCCTCATCCCTCACCTTCCAGCTGCCAGGAAAGATGTCATGGCGACCAGTGGAAAATGCAGCCCTCACCATCACTGCAACCACTAGCAGGGCCTTATTCTGACTGTTTATAACCTTTAAGAGGCCTCTGAGATCAGTAAGAGGGGTCAAGTGATGTTATTGTTTTGGTGACAGACGGAAGATCCCTAGTAAATGATGGTGGTCTGGGAGTCATTAGAGAGTGGAGCACTTCATCTGCTCAGAAGCTGAAGTGGGAAGCAGCTCTGGAGGGCAGCTCCTTGGCAGAGAAGCACATCTTTAGGAGGCCAACACCCCACAGGTGAGCCACTGAAGCAGGGTGACAAGATACTGCATTAAAGGGGAGCAAAGACATGCAAGACTTGGATTGTTACTGGTGCCAGTAAGTGGGTGCTGGTTTCAAAACTCCAACCAGTGAAGCCAGGAGTCAGGACAGAGGTTCATCAAATGCTCCAAGAGTGGCAGGGGCTGCAAACCTGTGTTGATGGCTACATCTTGTACTGCTAGGAAGCATCAGGGAGATTTTCAACATGTGCTGTGAGCCTTCATTGAGGGAGACACTGCTACAGTCCCTAGGAGCAAGTCTCACTTGTCTGTTCAGAGATGTTAGAGGTACCTTCCTGAGAACTCCTGATCTTACCAGAAGCATCATAACCAAGCCCAGCAGCACACCACCTCCCTCCTGAGGTCTGCTGGGTAGCCTTGCTCTGCAGACACACACAGATCTTAGAGGCACAAAAGATGGCACCTAGAAGTCAAATTGAGCTGCAAATTGTGGCACTAGAGTTCCCTTCACTGCCAATTCCAGGAAGAAAAAGCTCTAGAGCTTCATGTTCCACTTTCTGTTCAACACCTGGACAACCAGTAAATATAATTATTTTATTTTTTTTTGTGCCCCACTGTGGCACAGATGAGCTGTCTAGAAACACAGTGCAGAAGTGTCAGTGGAGTATGAGATCTGTGTGAACAAAGACTCCACCAGACACTGAGGGAAACAAAGAGGAGAATCCAATCCTGTTGGATCTGGAAAGCACACAGCACACAGAATGGCTGTGCCTCATTTCAGCACACTTCATTTGCCACACAGAGAAGAATCCACTTGACTGCAAAAAAAAAAAAAAATAAATCCACTTTCTGCTAATCTAAAGTCATTGTTCAGAGAAGCATGTGGATGCACTCAGCATTTCTGCAGCAGGCTGCCTGGGAAACCTGGGAAGAAAACCTGTAAGGAAACCTGGAATTTTGTTAGGGATGGGCCCTAAGTGTGAAATGATGGTCTGGGCATTTCCATCCTCCAGACAGAGGCAGGACACCATGTTAAGAGGTAGGATCAGGATGTCAGTCCTGTTTTGTGCACTACAAAGCTGGAAATCCTCCTTCCTTGGAGCTAGAGGGTTTGCACCCCTGCTGCACTTTGTGAGGAGAGGGATGCAGGTGGAACAGGGGAAAGAGAAGCTTCAAGCACTGCTTCCAAACTTCATTTCTGAATCCTGGGCTGTGGGACTAGAGGTGCATCTATCACCTTGGTATGGTGGAGGTAACACAAAATACCATTACCACCCAGAATTTATCATCTTTTGTTATAGATGGCAAGTCTAGTAGTATGTCTGCTGGAAGGTTCTGTAATTCCTCTGAGTTATTAGACTCTTCAGTCCTACTTTACCCAGAAGATGACATTTCTGCTGCCTACTTCAGGCTCTTGAACCTTCACTTATTACATATCACTAGTTCCCATATATTCCCAGTAAGACTCCCTGCGGGTCAGCAGAATATGCCAGAGGGCTGGTGGAGATTATGAACATTTATTTTAAAACCTCTGTTCTCTGTAGCTCCCTGTCACAGGAACAATAGGGTAGCAAAATTAGGACCAAGCACAGGCATTAACTAGGAGGGGACAAAGCCACAGAGTGGATTGCTGAGCAATAATAGCGGGTTTATTGTCAATATTTTGCTTAACAGGGAGCCAATAAAGCAACTGCAAAATGCTAATAATGCTGAGATAACACTGCACGTGTGGAGCTGTCCTGAATCCTCTGAACATGCTGCAAACCTTTATCAGTCAGGGCTTGAGGACAGAGGAGCAACCATCAATCATGGTAGCCACAAAACCAGCACATCTTTAACACATTGAGAAGATCCTTGACCCAGAGTTATCCTGCCAGGGAGGCTGGACTGCATCATCAGGAAGACCAAAGAGAACTACCAGCTTATGGTTCCAAAAGCACCCTGCCAGGAGTCTGAGCACTGGTGTCACACACACCAGTCTGCTGAGGTGGGAAGACAAAGGCATTCCTGCAGGATAAGCAGGTGTGTGACTGAACTGCACAGCAAACATTCCCAACAAGCCTATTTTTCCCACTGGTAAATGCCAGACACCTTCCAGCTTCAGTGTGCAGGGAAACTAACCTGAATGACTCCAGGTTTCCAGTGCAGGAAGAAGCTGCAAGCAGACTGCCAGGGATGGACACAGGCAATGGGCTACCAGTGGCACTGAGAGCTGGCCAAAGCATCTTAGCCATAACCAGTTTAACCAGTACTGGGATCACTGAGCTTTTTTCTTAAAAAAAAAAAAAAAAGGCAATTCAAGTGTCCTCAAAACAAGATGGCAGGTAATGGAAAGAATCTCTCAGAATAAGTGAATTGTGGGAAGACTGTCACTTCTCCACAAGTCATGGATCTTGACCATACTCTGCCCATATGGACCTGGGGACAGAGTCCAGGTCCCCAGGAGCCCATCCCTGCAGGGACTGTGACCAGGGTCACTCCACACTCAGGAGGGAGATGGGAAGACAAACAAACATGTCAGGTACAGTCCTGTGGCTTAATGTGATGAGAGATGTGAGGATCACCCCTTTCATGAATGCAAAGCTTGTCTGAGCTCTCAGAAATTCATGACAATGGTCTGAAAAAAAAAATAATTATAAAAATAATAATAAAATTCAGTCCAGCCAGCTAAAAATTCATTAAAGTGAAAAGTGACTGAATTGTGTGGAACACTGAGAAGTTCAAGGATGTATTAAAAGCAACGTATCTGACTAAGACAAAAAAGACTATTGCAAGTAAAATTATGCAGACCTCCAATATAACAAAAAATAGAAGAGATGCTGAAGAAGATTGAGGGGAAAAGCAGCCCCTGGATCATTCCTTTGTACAAGCAGCTGCATTTATGACACGGGCTGGGTCTCACATTCACACAACTCTGACCCTGGTTTGCCAGGCAAAAATGTTGGGTTTTTTTTTAGTAACATATGCTAAAAATTAGGAGATGCACTCCTAAAATAATAATAGGAGTCCACGTGCTAAAGAAAACCCCAGGATCACCTCCCTTTTAACACATTTAAACCACAGTAATATGTCTGTCCTTTGGTTTTACTATGTGTGAGCTAAGAATTTTTTACTGCGTGCGTTTGAACAGTAATGATGAGCCTTAATAAAAAAAAAAAAAATCAAGTGTATTGTCTTTATTATGAGTGTATCAGGGTTTTGAAAGGAACAGTCACTCTCTTTTATGAGGAGGAATGCAAAAACATAGCCTCTCTCTGTGTCAGAGCTCAGCATCAAAGACCAAATGGCCTACAAGTGGAATATTACCCAATTGCAGAAGTGCTGCAGCAAGACCTTGAATTCCAGTCTAGCATTTGATTTAGTGATAATCCTCCAAAAGCACTTCTGCAGCTGATAAACAGGGGTTCAGGATCCAGTTGTTGACACGTGGTAAGGAAATGAAACACATTCTCCCTGGATGAAGTTCCCATTCTGCTGGGTGGAACAAAGCACACTTGTGCCTCGTGTCTCTAGGGCACCTTTTAGAGCAGTGAGGAGAACTGAAAGTCATCTGCAGGAAGCAATAGAGCCTCAAGTGCTAAAAAGACCTGAATTAAATAGCTCGACTGTCACATCCACTCCTGAGCCTTTGGAAATGAAGGAATTCCAGTTTCAGCCTCACACCAGAAAGCCAAGGCACGAGACTCCTTGGAAGGCCAGAGCTGCTCCACACAGCTCCCTGCACAGGGAGGTCACTCACTCTGCTTCTGCAGGTCAGGAAACACAGAAACCTCTCTGAAGTAGGGAAGGTAGAAAGTTAGGTTCACTAGAACATCACCAACCAAGAGAAGATATTAATATATCTTCTGTTTTCAGAAATTACCCACTTTTAAAGAAGAAACAGAAGTGTTAGCAGGCCTGGCTATAATATATATAATATTCTGCCCCTTGATTAAGAGTAGATAATTCAGAATCATTGTTACATTTGCTGTTCTGTAATATTAAGACCATTGAGTATCAAGCAGCAAGCTACATTTTCTAATTGAAAACATGCATACACATTAAAAAAAAAACAAATATACCTTTTGCAAACAACATAGAAAATTACATAGCAACAGTGCAGGAGCTTCTGGACAATTTCCTTTCCCTGGCTTCCAGTGGAGGGTTTAATCCAGAGAGACAACCCTGAGCAGACAAAGGCTGCTTGTAAACACAGGAACACTGCAATTGCTGTGCTAGGTCAGATTAATAGGCCATTTAGTTCAGTAACCTCTCATTTGACAGCAGACAGCATCTGATGCTTCAGGGAAAGGATGAAGAAATCTCTAGGAGAGCAATTACAGGGAAACTTTCCCATAACATTTCTTTCTAACTCCCATCATGTGCTGGATGGCACATTCCCTGGAAAAGGAGATTTTTCCCTTGCTCTCTTCTTTTTATTTGGGATTTTTTTGTTTGGTTTCTGGTTGGGTTTTTTCCGTTTGTTGGTTTGGGTTTTTTTACTACCCTGAATAACACAAATAATGCTAAATAACACCCCCAGCATTGTGGATATTTTCTAGATCTACATTCCATGTGTTTTTAATCCTCAAAATCGTTGGCTCTATCAGCATGGAGTGGCACCAGGCTTCAACATCACCCACGTGCTGCTTAAAATAATATTCCACTGTGCTTATAAATCCCTCTCTTGTTTTCTCTGAATGAACCTGTGTAGTCATAGGACCCAGGGAAGTTCAGTGGATGTCACTCACCCTCTTCCAGGGTTTCTGCTGCTCTGCTTTTCTCAACACTCTTCAGAGAGGGCAAAAATCCCTCCAAATTCCCTAAATGTCTCAGGACATATATTAGCTTCTTTTGTCCAATGCACTCATCCATCTTAACTGCTAGTGGATCCTTCTCTGAATGCCACCCATCTAGTTAACAGCTTCCTTAGATTGCAGGGCAAACACTTTTCAGGGCAGGAAAAGGAAGAAAAAAAAATCAATTCTTGACTAACAAGTCAAAAGTAGCAAGTCCTTTCTCTAATTGAGGAATTGACTTTTGTCTAAGACTGCACTAGAATTATCTGTACAGCCACTGCCATGTTAAAACTCTAGGTAAATATTAGTAAAGAAACAATTAAGCTAATTAATAACAGCAGCTGACAGAACACTGCTGAGAGGGCTCCATTTGCTCCCTAGACAAACACCATCCTAGTGGCCTAATGAAGCCAGGAGGGAACTAATAAGCACCCAAGCTGTCCCAAAACTCTGTTTGCATCTGGAAGGAAGCACTTAGGCTCTGCAAATACCAAACCATTACCAAGTCACCAAGCAGCTCATGGGAAGCTCCAGGCCAGGGGGGCAGCAGCTCTTGGGAATTCTGCTCCATCACTGACCAGACCAGCAGTGGAAGCAGCTCCCTGCCCCAGCACCAGCTTGTGTTTATAGCTGCCCCTCAGCAAGGGCTGCCAGCATCTGGCTGAACATCTGCAGCATCTCCACAGAGGTACAAAAGGCAAATCCCATCAGCTGCAATGCTGGGGGATCACACAATGTCAGGGGTTGAAAGGGACCTAGAAGATCATCTAGTCCACTCCCTTCAGCATCTTGGTGCCCTGTGCTGGACTCTCTCCAGTAAATCTCTGTCATTCCTGAACTGGGGTGCCCAGCACTGGACACACTACTCGAGGTGGGGTCTCACCAGTGCAGAGCAGAGGGGGAGAAGAACCTCCCTTGCCCTGCTGGCCACACTTCTAATGCATCCCAGGATGCTCCTGATCTCAGCACAGCTTTCCAACACATCACTGCAGTTTTCTCCTACATGCCAGGCAAGGTGGGGTAAAATGTTGGTTAGAAATGTCACTGTGATCTCAGAGTTTATTCTTCACAGGACTGAGATGCTCCAGCAGAGGCTCCAATTAACAGTGTTGCACAATCAGCAAAGTCAAAGAGTGAAAAAGAAACTCTAAATCAACTGAGGTGGCTCAAAAAGGGACAAACATGGAAGAAGCAAGTTCAAAAATACCAGAAACCACTTCTAAGCAACGTCAGGCTGACTGAAATCTTCAGAGTTGGGGGGAAAAAAAAAGGAAAGTGTTGTGACAAGCAATCTAAACAAACGTTAAGAGTGAAGTTTGACAAAGATAAAATATCTGCCAACCACCCAAAACACAGATGAAGCTGCCATTCAGTGAGGGCCAAATAAAACAAGATGTAGCCAGGCAGTTTCTGACAGAACAGTGAGGGCATTGTTAGGTCTCCTTATAGACCTCCTTTCTTTGTGCAAAAATAAAACATAAATACATTAAAAGCCACACCAGTAAGTGGAAAAGTGTCTCCACTGCAGCACAAGCCTCAGGCTGCCTCTATTGAGCTGGGGAAAAAGGGGGTTGCCCCATGGATTCTGCTGAGCAAGGGGGTGCTGCAGATGCTGGAGCTTTCTGAGGTCCAGAGCCTGAGATGTGAGATTACAGGGAAAATTAACTGGAGGAAGAAGAGGTAGAGGCAACAATCTGAAGTTTTGGGGAAGATTTTTGATTTAGTAAGAGCCTGATTAATTTTAAATTTAAATTTAAATTTATTTTTTAATTTAATTTAAATTAATTTAAATTTTAATGTCATTTTTAAAGGCATTTTAAATAAAGGACCTCTTCATTAAACATCAACCTCTTCATCCTTCCAGTGAGCTTGCTGCAAGTCAAAGGTTACTAACTGAGCAGACTTAAGGGTCTTTATATTTCTAAGGAACAATAACACATTCTTTTTTTTCCCCCCTCCATATATTTCCTAACAAAGATGCAAAACCCAGCAGCACAGAGAGCATGGTGCCAAAAACAACCCACCTCAAACCCCCAGAACCCAACACACAAACTCTGCAGGTTTGCTGAGCTACAGCTTTTCAGAAATGAACTGTAAAAGCAGCACCCACCCCTCTAAAAACTTAATTTTAGGATTAAAAGGATAAAATATCTACCTTTCAGTAGCAGGGAGAATACAAAAGCCCATTGATGGGAACTGAATACATTTTTTAGGGGGAAAAAAAACCACTTTAAATGTTCTAGAGAGATCCTGATGTGGTTTTCTCTGTTCATAGCAACATTTCAGGAGGAATAATTTCTGGAAGTGACACACTTCATCTCTAACTCAGCTTTTCAGGATAGTGACCATCCTGGGCTCTCACCACAACCTCCTTCCTGCTGCACAGCAGAATCCACACAGTCACTGCTGGGGGACCTCCACAGCCACCCACCACACACCATGCAGGGCTCACTTGGCCCCACAGAAACCCCCCAGACAAGCCCCACACCCCACCCTGCAGACACAGAAACCCAAATTATCACACTGTTACCTGCATCAAACATCTTCAGACCCATTCAGACACCTTCTGAGGACTAGAGGTTCAAGATGAAGCAGGCTCTGCTCCCAGAGGGCCTTTGTGCTCCTGTTCTGAGGGTCCTGAGCCCCACCCCCCTGCTGGGTGTGACCTCCAACTCATCATTGGGCTCAGCTGCAGAGCAGCCCAGCTAACTCACTGCACCTGCTGCACTAATCCTGCTGCAGTTTACACCCCACAAGCAGCACCCAAACTCACAAGCTGGATCTGAAGGCCACCTCCAAAATGTTTTGCAAGAGGTTTCTGGCCTCTAAAGCAAAAAAAAATCCATTGTTTTAGCAGCTTCACTCTGTTTCCTTGCAAGTGTCCCATGGGTTTCTTTGCTGGTCAGGGTTGCATTGCATTTTAATTAATTATGCACATGAGATCTGGATTTTCTGCAAGTCATTTCAGCCCAGAACAGCCTTTGCTCAGTCTCTGAAGGCAGCCCAGGTCACAGCAAACTGAGGAAAGCCTCCATCTTTTCTCTTTTGCTGTTCTCTGGATTTAATATTTAAACTCACTAACCAAAATAATTGTATTTTGCCCCAATAATGCCACAATTCACATTTCAAACCATCGTGTGTCAACTCTCCCTGTTACTACTCCTTTGAACAGAGCAAGTTGGGAGGGTTATAAAGCATCACCTTAGAACAGCATTCCAGAAAGACCTGGGTTGTCAGCAGGGAAGGAGGTGACTGCAGCACAAGAAGGGAAACCAGAGGCTGTGTCTCACCCCAGGAAAAGAAACACTGGCAAGATAAACTCCAAGGTTTATTCCCAGTGGGATTTAAGGGCTACCTGAGGGAGGTATTCCCAGCTGGGGTTAAGCAGGCACAAAGCTCTCTTAGAGCTGGGCTTGGATTGCATCTATCTGAGATAGCAGCTCAAGTTCAAGATAAGGAAGTGCAAGTGTAATTTTTTTGTTCTGTAATTTCAATTTATTGCTTATAGGCTACGTGGGGGAAATAAATCCAGAGACCATATTGCCTGGCTTGGATTTTAATTAGGTAAGTGCCTGGCAATAGGTAATGGGGATTTTCCTCTGCCTTCTCATGCTGCCCAAACACAGGCCTTTCTACAACCATGGCATGGATCAAGATATTAATTAATTAAATACAACCAACTTTATTGGCATATCAGCTAATTAAAATGTCTCCATCTATTTCACCTTTGCTTTTCTTCTTGGAAGTATGTCCTCATTGACACAACCCCTGCATTCCACATTTTCTCCATAAGGATTGGTTGATGCCACTGATGTTCTCACTATTGCTTGGCAGATCTTCTTGTGCTCACCCTGCAGCACCCCAGTGAACAGACTGGGAGTGGGCATGAGACTGGGAGAACTGGGACACTGCCCAGAGGGATATTCCAGGTCAGATGACAGTGCTTAGCAGTCATCACTCAGGGAACAGAGAAGGAAGGGGAGACATCCATAGTTCTGCTGTTTGTCTTCCCAACACCAGACTACAAATACTCACTTTTTTTTCCTTGTTCATCTCTAGCTGTGTTCAATTAATGTAAATAATCCACATTAATTTAGCAGATCAAAGAAAAATCTTGATGCAACAGCTGACTCAGCATCACTGCATCTCTGGGATCACAACACAGTCACTGGCTGAAGCTGCATCTCCTCCTTAGGCCAACCCCACCCTCTCTGACCACAGAATAATCCTGGTTGGAAGGGACCTCCCAGCTCAACGAGTCCTACAGCAGCAAACACCTAAATACCCAATAATAATCCCTAGGATAAACTGAATGCAGATCCAGCTGGGAGTAACACACCCCAATAGTTCAGTGATGGGCAGGGCAGTGGCACATGCCAGAGATGTGACCTCAAGATGACCAAAAGTCACTCACAACTTTGTAAAGTGAGCATAAAAGCAAGAATAACCTCATTTAGGCACTTTGGGGTTGTGATAACCCAGCAGGGCACGGGGGACAGGGCTCCAGGGAAGTCATCTGAACTCCATTTTTCCATCTGTGAAATGCAGATCAACAAGCCCTTCCACCTGAAGTGAAATACTCCAGGCTGGCAACATCATTAACCAGGAATAACTAATATCTATTAGTATTTGGTGCCTGTGATTGGCTCTGGAAGCAGTTTTGCTGGGATTATGGGGAAACATGGCTCACAGTTTAGTACATTTAACAACTTCATTTCCATAGCCATTCAGAAAAGGGCAATGGACTTGCTCCTAAGTGAATTCCACACCCCAAATCCATTCAGTGCCTAAGGAGAAAAAAAATAAGCCCTGAAAAATAAGGCAGCATATTCCAAGAGGGCTGTTTTATCTCTCTGATATGTTTCCTGCATCTCCTGGTGATTTACAGTAATAGGTAATAACTAGTGTACATTAGATCTAGTTTTTAATAACCACAGTTCCATTATATTTCATTTCCCAAAGGGACTATTTGTGTTTTTTCATATCTTTAACTGTAAAACTGTAAACTGCTCTAATCAAGCATTGCTTTCTCTTCTATTCTGGACATCCTCAGTTGATTATAATCACTGCCTATTGAACTTCTCTTCAAAATGTTAATCATGAAATGAAATAAAAATGGCTATTATTACATTATGTCCTGCCCCATTCATTCACTCTTCTCTACCCAGGGCACCCAGAATACAATGAACTGTAAATCAGAAAAGAAGAAAAAAAGGAAAACAAGAAAGAAGAGAGAGAGAGGAAGAAAAAAAAAAAAAAAGG
>JAOEGS010023170.1:117833-157915 GCA_025447755.1 Corythornis vintsioides
AATAAAATTAAAAAAAGGTTTAAAAAAAAATAAAATCCAAACCCTTTATTTGATGATGACAGAGCTGGGGAAGCCACCTGATAAAACTCAAAGCACATGCTATTCTGGTGTCTGTAAAAGATACCTAGACCCTGCAAGTATGTTCTGAGGTGCAGCATTCACTCTAACTTTGGATACAATAAAGGGTATTAAAAAAAGAGCTTAACTGGTACAAGTACACATGGTACACTGCTTTTTTGGGAACTAGGGACTTGCTCCCACAACCATCTCCTGGCACCACAGGAGGAGAATATGTTTCAGAAGGTGCCAACACCTCAGTGGGCACATCAGGGTGCAGGGCGAGCTGGAGTTTCCAGTCTGCACCCACATTGCAGGATGCTGTGACTGACAAGTGACTGACAGGGTCACTCTGGGGGTGGTACCAGCTGATAATCTCCACAGGGACATTTTCAGCAGCCTCACACACAGAATTCCAGAGATTTCCAGGTTTCCAGCAATAAAATGTCACATTGGGAAGACCTCAGGTCCTTGGTTTAACTTGCAGCCAGGACAAAGGACAGAACCCACACAAAGCCTTCATTTTCTCTGCTTTATATATATATTTTTTGCTACTGCAGGATACCAGAACCCAACCCCCAGTGTGTGCATCACTCCAGCTTTCCAAGTCCAACCAAATTCTGGCTGTAACTGCATCCAGAGCCACAACCCCAGCCTATAGAAAGTAAAGAGCACGTTAGGAAAGAGTTTTAGTGCAACAGTTACCAGAATTAAAACTTCTTTAGTGTCCTCTAAGCAGCAGCAAAGGATGAGTATTTGTAAGGGAGATTTTCTACACAGAGAAGAAAGTTGGCCAGCTTGAGTTCAGCCATCTGGCAAGTAAAATCAATGAACTAAAAGCATTATTAATTGAGACAATTGAATAGAGAGAGAGGCAAAGCTACTGACAGAGCAGAGGAGATAAAGCAGACAAACCATTATCACCAGTAGTAAATAACACTGAGCCAAACAGATATGATCAAAGTGGCATGGACCTAAGTACCTGTGATATTACTTCTGAATTTGATTTATTTTATCTTGTTATAATGTATATCACTTAAGTAAGCCAGTTCCTTCCAGGTATCTAATATCCCTCTAGCAGGAAGAGGACTGGATGCCCAGACAGAAACAGATTAAATGAAAGGTTGGAAAACCTTAATGAGACAGAAAGGCAACAGAAACTCAAGAAAACTAACTAATTTCCAATACAAGTAAAGCAAGAGGCCACTCTCATCATACAGATGATAAACACAGGACATGGATTTTTTCCATTTTTTGGTCTGCTTTGCTAATTGTACCATGTAGGACATGCACTGACAGGGTAGGAAGAACATACATCATGAGGTAGCTTTAAATATATATATATATATGTATGTATGTATGTATATAACCATATAACTATAACTATACAAGAGTTTTTTGGTCGTGAAATGGAAAGCACATGGAAACATAGTAAATGCCCTTTTAATTGCAACTGATTTAATGACAGCTGAGTCCAGCTCAGCCTTTATGAACTGCACCCAGAGTTCCTCAGTGTGCAGCAGCTGAGATGGAAAAACTCCCATGTCAAGAAGGCAGAATCCACTGTCATCTGCTGGCTGTCAGTTGGTATCAGTCCACTGGCCTAAAGCTCCTAAGCTGTATCAGAAAGTCAGTTTTCTGGCACTTTGCAGTGGACTGAAAGATGCAGCTCCACGAACATGACATGTTTAGTGGGGACTGAATGAAGCTCATTCACTGTCACCTTCATAGTTGTGTATAAAGGATGAGAGCACTGCCAGTGCTCCCCACCTAGGGCACTGTAACACCAGCATTTGCCTCTGAGTGCTTTGAGTGTGGATGTTAAAATCCTAAATATGAAAACAAGGTGCAATTCCCCTCCAGAAGCAAAAGCACTGGTAATAAGGTATTGACTGGATATGGTTAATTATCTCATTCTGGTTTTGCTACTCAAGAATATTTTCATGGAAATTATTAAGCATACGTATTCCTGTCAGCCTGAAATAATTGGTAAAATATAGAGTATTTCACTAACATTTCTCCAAGTCTGAGACTACAAGTGACAGACAATCCATCCTGGCTTTGTGGTTTTCCTAACCAAAAAAGACCATTAAAAAATGAGTGCTGTGAACTTCATAACTATGCTGTGTTTCTTGTCATGCTGGGATTAGTAATAGCAGTGCTATCAAATATTACTGTGCAATAAAACCTGTGGTTTGCATTTAGATTACATTTGATTTCTTCATGTGGAAAATGCATGCTCTAATTTTCCTCTTACAGTAAAATTGATAAGACATGGAACACAACATCACAGCAGATGACACACTCTACAAGGTAGGCATGACTTGGTTTAGAGTCATAAAGCTCGTACTTCAGGCTGTGATTTTATGAGCCAGGCATACAAAAAGAGTAGCAAAAATATATAGAAATAAAAGTATACAACAGTAAACAGGAAAAGAGAGCCAAGTTACAGAACAGATTGCACTGGGTTTAGGCAGAACCAAACAGCTTCCACTGCAACCTGAGCTCTTGGAGAGCTCACCAGCCAGTCACACAGCTTCTGCACAAAGAAAGGATTCTAGGCAGGGAGAAAAATCATGTAAATAGGACAGGCAGGGGGAAAAGAAATAAATAAAGTAATTTCTTTGAATATATGCTGTTCAAGCTCACAATATCATAAAGGGGCCCCTCACCCTCCCCCTTCTTCCACGAAGCAGAAATCATCTATCACTTGGGGTTTTTTATAGTAGGTAATCTAGTGAAGTATTCTTTTCAGTGGTAGCTTTTAGAATATGTTTCAGAGAAGCTTCTATAAGCATCTAGGATCTTATTAACTACAAAAAAAAGGAGGTGCAGAGTGCAGAGTGTCTCCATGGGGACATGGCACATGGCAGAAGCTGTGAACAGAGCACTTCCATCACTGGGAGGAGAGTTCTACAGCAAGGGATGGAGCAGAGAGCTCATTAGCATGGCAAAGCCATAGCCCTGGATATACTGCTATATTTTGTGTGTTGTCACATTAACAAATTGCTGTTTATTAGCCATGATTTACTGAGTCGAGCCAAGCAGCTGGATGGAAAGCTCATGCAAAGAGCTGAGGGCAGAGTGATGTCTCAGCTGCTTCTCTGTGTAGCCAGCAGCTGAACTGCTCACACACCACAGCAGAAATCTCCCCTGTTGCTGGGCTGGTATCAATCCAAAGCACGGGCAAGCTTGGCACACTGAGGGTGAAGAGCTGCAGTGATTCCTGCCTTGGTGCTGCCAGGCTGAAAGCAATCTCCCCATGCCACTGGTGTTCCTACATTCACAGAGCCATGCCAGCTCCTGAGTGCAATGGATTCATTCTGAACTCTACCTCACAGCACACAGGGTTTTTCTTGCTGTGGCCACAACGTCATCACCACATCTTCCTCCTCAGCTGAACTGGGTGCTGCTGCCTCATCCTGGATCCTGCTCTCACTCCAGAGTCCTGACTGCCCAAAGCCAAGGACTCCACTGTGCTCAAAGCTCTCAGGAGCACCAGCTCTCCCGAGGCAGTTAGAAACCAGTGTCCCCACACTGCTCCAGCCCTGCCTGCATCCACTGCTTGCTCTGGCTGAAGAAGTGCTGACATCAGGACAAAGATGCTTTAACTGTATCATAAACACTCTCCGTGGCTGTCATGCTCCTTTGCTTTTGCCTTTTGATACTAAAAGTATCAAAAAAGAGGAATTGAAGAGTTGAATGTCATTTTTCTCCTGAAGAAAAAAGCCCCACCTGAGCAAAAGTAGAGCAGCAGTTCCCACAGACAGCAGCAGATGAAGCTTCTTTCCCATTTTAGTACAGCCCTGACTGCCTAAAGTTCACACTGACCAAAACTCCCTGCAGATTAAAGACTTTGGTGGGTTTTTTTCATAGCCCCTGTGCAAAATTGACTTTGGCACAACACAAGGTGCATTATTAATCAGCAGAGGTTTGTTTGAAAAGTAGGTTCTATTTATTCAGAGGTAGGACTGATTCCAAACCCAGGCTTTCTCTTCCACATGGAATGTGAGCGTATCAGATTTGGTATTTGAGTTTTTAGCTCAGCTGTGAGGGGTGAAATTAACATTGGAAATAAAACAGAGTCTACATGGTAACAGAAAAGGAAGCCACAGAATTTTGGTTGTTCTTTTTTCTAGTTTCAGGTATCAAAGTGAAAATGGCAAACCTCTCTGAGCAGTAAAACCTCAGACCACTTGTAGCATCAAACACATCCAGCCTCAGCCACCCATAACCAAACAAGATACCAAACCAAAGATAACCAAAAAGGCTCAAAAAAGGTCAGAAAGCTCCCTCCTGGGCAGCAATAGCCTCCCAGTGCTCCCAGTAAGTATGTTTGTTGCAACAAAAATGCACTGACGTGAATGATTCTGCAGAGGAACTTGCCTACATTTAACACACTGCAGAGCCTGACCCAGACCAGCTAATCTGGGTGAAATTACAATAATAAATTGCATATTTTTTTTGCCATCCCTGGACAAAACCTCATGCTCTCTTTAAAGCAACCACAACAGGACAGACCTAAGTGGGATGGAAAGACCAGTCTCGGCGTGTGATGAAAAAGCACATTATTTACAGCAATAAAACAGAACAGCCCCATGTTAATCATCTAAACCCATGGCTATGCCACACCAACCAGCTCCTGGGTGAACACTGCCTGGCAGCTCTTCAGGAGGCTGCAGGACTTAACAGGGACTAAGGAGGCTAAGAAGGGTTTGCTGAGCAATGCACCTGCTCCCTTGCTTCCCTCTCCCCTCTTGCATTAACAATTCTTCAGTGCCCATTATCCTGATGCTCTTTCCACTGACATCACTTTCCAGACCTTTTGGTGGATGTAAAATCCTGTGTTATTACTTGGAAGCATTTCTGTGCTACCAGTTGGTGTAAAGAGTCCTCCTGGTACAGGTAGGAACATTTTCTATCTCTGGCTTAAAAAGCCACTTAGCTGTGGGTTTTGTTTCCCTATATATGATAAAAACACAGTGAAGGGGCTAAGTGTCTGTGCTAAAAACCCTACTCATTTATATATACACACTAATTATCTCTATTTATAAACACAAATCCATATATCTGGATATACAGATATAATTGACATGAACACACATACAAATACATCTATTTTTGAGAACACCAGCTGTCAGTGTGTGAGCTGGAACTCCTCTTCCTCCCAGCAGAATGCCAGGAACAATCCTCTAAGTGATGGTGGCACAGGTCCTGCTGCACACCAGTCAGTGAACAAGTTTGCTCTGTTCCAAATGCTGCATCACCAGAGTTTGCATCTGTTGCAAATGGCTCATTTAATTCACCCTCAGAGGCATTTGCTCTCCACTTTTCCACTTTAGCAAGCAGTAAGCCAGCTAAGGATGCAGTACCAAAAACATGCCAGAGAAGGGCTGGGGCTTAAATTTATGCCCAGCATGCTTAGAGAGACATGCAAACAAATGCTAGATATAATCAGATGCAGCTCTGGGATGGGTTTTTTGCTTGTTCTTAAAGAATTTCTGGAAGACAAATCTTAAACAAAAAGCTTGCAATTAAATTCATCCAGGGAAAAGTTCATCTAGCTGCCAAGTACAGGCTCAGGGTCCATGACAAACACAGATCCACAATAAAAATTAACTTGTAAAATGCTGCTAAATTCAACCAACATGCTATAAAAAGCACATGCAAGGATTAACTAGAGGCACAGCTCTTAGAAGCACCCTGGGAGCTGGATAGTGGGCTAAATAAAGTCACCCAGTCTTGAAATCCACAGATTTTCTCTATGAAAAGAGGGAGGGAGGTGTTCAGGGGGTTTGGATATTTATTTTTCCCTGACTGAGGGAGAAATAAAGCAAGGTGGCAACTTGGAGAATCAGTAGGATAGTTTTGATGCAGAGTATTTAGCAGAAAATGAACCACACCTAAATCCTGCAACATCTGCTTTTATCAGAGACTCACCTATTTCCAGAAACTGCTTCGAAATCCACTTCCACAGGAAAATTAAGGGAAAAATAAAAATCCTTGGGATGTGCAATGCTCAGTGTTCAGCATTTGCCAGCAGCAGCCCCTGCTGTGCCACTGAGTGGGAAAAAGGCTCCCACAGTATCCAGAGAGCAGCAGACCCTGGGCTCCCAGTAGACCCTGCAGAAACACACCTCGTTGACTTGTGTGGATCTCCTTATTGCAGTTGACATGGGCTTGCCCAGGGGACTGACTTGTTGTTCCATAAAGATCCTTAAATAGGCACTACTGATGAAACATTTAATCCAAGCCCTGGTATCAAATGGCCCCTATTGCCAGGGACAGTGATAGAAAAATCTATTTGCCAATTAAAGAACTGCATGCAAAGCTCTGACTGTTTATTATGCCTTTTAACATAGTTCAGCTGCTCTGGATCATATCCAGTGAGCTTCACGTTGTACCAAAACCCTGCATTCCACACAACTTAGCAGTTAACATGCTTTAAGCCCTTTGGTTTTTAAATACACCTTTTCACTCACGTTGTTATGAAGTGTTTGCTTGGGTGAGGGAATCCATTCTGCACACAAATGCCCCTTCCATCACTCAACCAGCCACATACATTGCTGGGGACCTCTCTCTGTTGATAATGAAATGATGATTTATGCTTAGAATAGAAGGTTGGATTTTAGTTGTTGAAAAAAGCACTTGAAAAACTCACAGTGTTTACTCTAAATGAGAAGGGACGTGCAAAGGCTCTTCATTTTTTTTACTAAAACTAAGGGCATATGTTGTGATCCCAGGAGTCTAATAAAACTCTGCATAAACAGCACCACAAGGAAAGCTAAGATGAAGAGTTGGGATGAACACTTAAGCCTGGGTTCATTTTGTTTGAGCTTCCACCACACAGAAACAAGGCAGCAAGTGAAGCAGCAGGAATTAAAAGGGATTTTAGGCAGAGCTCCATCCACGTGTGGAACACTCACCACTAGATCCAGGTGTGGAACACCATGGAAATGGACACCAAGCACTGGGTTTGCCAAGCCTGGAATGGAACTAAGTGCTTCAGGGTGCAAACTCCAGCTCATCTCTGCTGAGAGCAGCTGAAGCATGGGCTTACCTTGAAATCATCAGTGTTTATCACAAGGAGAAATACACATCTTTGGATAGAGATGGGAGTTTGGTTTCATTTTAGAATGAGGGGGGGTAATAACAAGGGATTTTAATAGGTATAACAGCACTGAATAAAGAATGGGATAAAAATACTGGAAATTGCAGAGTATACAGCTGAAATTAAAGAGTGAAGAGTGAAAAAGACTTTTTTAGAAGAGGGAAAAAGTCAGGATATGGAAGGTTTTCTTCTTTTAATCACCAGAGAATTGTTGGGGTTTTTTGTTTCCCTTAAAAAAATTACCAAACGTAAGTTAGTCTCTTACTCCTATTCCCCACTGCCATAAATTTAGTATAAACGAATAAAAAACCAGACTTAGTGTTCCAGAATGAACATTGATCCTTTTGCATTTTGTATTAAGATTTCAGTTACTGCTTGCAATGTCATTTTTAACTTTAAAAGCACCTTGTCAGAATGAGTTATGGTTTTTACTGTACCCATTTCTGGAGAAAATGGTTCCATCTTGCTTTATCAGATGAACAAAACAGTAGATTATCATTTATGGAAAGCACTGTTTTCATATTTCAGCATTATTCCTGCATTTTAATAACCCTTTCAATGTACACAGGCTGACACTGTTGGGTAGGAAGCTTCACTTGAAGAGTTTTTGTGAGGTAAAATCCCTGCTTTAATTATGTTGCTGTGCTAAGGTGCATGAGGAAAATACCTGTAGCATTACTTTTGACTGCATTAAATGGAGCCTCTGAAGTAAGTAAATAAATAAAATGTTTGTGTAGCAAATAAAGTTGATGTTATGCCAAATTACAGTATCTCTCTTCCTATACTTTATAGCTATTTATACAGGAAAGGGTCCAGACTCAGTCCTTACAAACTGTGTTTGAGCCTCTTTTATTTCCTTTATTTCTCCCTGCTGGGCAGCCATCAGTAATCACAAGAAAAAGTCCTCTCAGAATTCAATCCATCTCATATCCAGCTTCATTATATGCAACTCCTAACTGGAGAGCCCAGTCCTGAAATGATGGTTTTTGGGGTTCCCAGGCAGTGAACAGAGATTTCCACTTAGAGAACTCCCAGGTGCTTCCTGAAGAAACTATTTGCCAACTTTCCCAAAAATTCAATGTTTGCTTGTTTGTTTGGAATGAGCCATCTCTGGGACAGGTGAAAAATTCACTAATGAAAAACTCACTATAAACTGTTCAGACTTTTTAGCATATTTCTTTAACCAGCTCAGCCAAACACTTGGGGAATTTCTTTATTATTAAATTATCTGTTGCTTCTGAAGTTTCTCTTCCAAACCCAAAGCAGCAACCAATCAAACCCTTTCTTTCACTCTCCTAGGGTTCTGATCTGTAGCATTACAATTAAACTCATGTGGCATTATAATTAAAAATTATTTTAATAATTTCATAGCCTAGAAAATATCTCCAAATGGGCCAAAGCCCCGTGAAGAAATGCTCCTCAACTCAGCAGTTCTCAGTGCTGACTATTTTTTGTTGGCTGCATCACAATGAATACATTGGCTTCTGCATCTATTCTCCTGATCAGTGGTTCTGAGGTGGCCCACTTTTGTTTTCCTGACTTTCACAAACATGCTTGCAGCCAGTGAGAGGCTCTTCACTATGATTAATGGCCTCCCATTGGGCATACAGAAAATTTCCCAGCCTGGTTCCCTTGAGAATGCTCCACTACATGGATTTCTAGGCAAAGCTAGATTAAAAGAGGAGGAGCAATAGCTATAGTCCACCTACCCCACAGCCATCAATTATATACAGTTATAAATCAAAGTTTTCAGCCAGAACAAAGCCCAGTGTGGCAAACAAACAAGGGCGTTCACAGCAAATTGTTTGGAAGCAGAAGCAAACTCTTGATAGAAACAAAGGGGCTGGCAGAGCCACTGTCAATATCACTGCAAAGTTCCCTTGATTTATGAAGAATTAGACACAGTGGATCCAATTACTGCTGAATTAACTTAAACAGAAAGCAGCAAGTGGAAAAATAAGCAAGGAGATGGATTTCTCTTTTGAGGGGGGGGGGAAAAATGGTGCAATTCTATATCATAGTTAATTGAAGACAGTAACTGGAATCATAAATATCTGTACTTTAACTCTCTGTATTTGTGTTTCTTGGCTTTTGGGTTTAAGCTCTCTCTTTCATGAACACTGCTCTGTCTAGCTCATCCATATTTCATCTCCAGTCTGTTTGTTTTCCTGGCTATTTCTGCCTCTGTGCCATAGATGATTTTTATCAGTTTGGATATTTTTAAATACCCTTCACACACAATCTGCTTTCAAACAAGATAGATGAGAAACCCAGGAGGGGACAGCAGACAAAGGGCTGTTTGCAGCTCTCCTCACGTGTCTCTTCCCTTCTGGACAATGGGAATCATCTGCAAAGAGGTTGGGTCCCCCTTTATGCAGACATTTAAAATCCCACTTTTTGGTACACATCCATTCTTGGAAAACCAAAGAATGCAGCATCAGTCACACTGGAAGATCCACCTGAAAAAATCAGTAGCTATTTGCTCCTGCACCCACACTCCTCACTGCAGAACATTTTCACACAGACCCTGGTTGTCCTGAAGAAACAGATGCTCAGGAATTTGCAGCAGGACTTCCAATTCCTCAGATGTTTGTGAAAAAAAATTAGTTTTGACAACTCTAACTAAAGCTGCAGGGCCAAAGAATCATCAGGATGCCTGGGAGAGAAATCTTACCCCAAACTGACTCTTCCATGGCCCTTCCCTGTGCTACAGTCCTCCAGCTTCCAACAGGTGGCAGAGGAAGGTGCAGGCTCTGTGCCAGACACTGCAGCTCTGAGTGTGTCCAGATTTCACTGATCCATACACAGGTTCCTGTGTTCCCTGCAAAGCTCTCTTGGAAGAGCCTGACACAGTGACAGTGGTGTAAAGACACCACCCACTGTGGGCTGCAGGATCCCTGTGGCTCCCAGGACACTGGACCAGCACCATTCCCAGCAGACAGCTCTGGAGATGGGGAGTTCATCATCTCCTCCAGCAGTCCACCATGAGCTTCACCTGTTCCTTGGGAAAGGTTTTCTAACCTTCCTCTCCTGACTTTCCTCAGCCCTGAGATGATTCCTGTCTCTGCAGCAGTGCCACGTGGAATCTGTAACCCTGGAAGCTCTCAGGAGAAACTCAAAGGCCTGATGCACAGGACACCAGAACACAGTAGAGTGCTGAGAAAGCCCCTTAGGGGCTGCTGAGCAATTCCCAGTACAATCCAAACCAGTCAGGTGTGCCTAGTGCCTTGCAGGATATTAACACACTTATCAACAGTACTGCTTATCCACAAAGCAGGACTTCTTCTTCCTTTTTTCCCTTTTTTTCAGGGAAATATGAATGCCAAATGACCTCTGACCCCAGCTCTGCTGGCTGGCTCTGCATCACCTAGTTCAGCACACCTGAAAATGCCAGACTGCAGCCTCCAGCAACCACTGAAAACTGCAGTTTATGCCAAAATGGGGCCAATTAGTACATACTTGCATTTTCTTTTATGTCTCCTAAGTGTGTGCATTCTAGATAAACCTCAGGATTTTCAGCCAATCACATTTTTCTATCAGATTTCCAGCTTAATGTTTGAGAATGTGGAAAAAAAAATTACCATTATCATTATTTTATCCCCAGATTTCTGATTACTCTAGTAAAAATACAAGAGTATTTTGAAAGGTACTCTCCTAAAGTTACCCAAATTATCCTTCTTGGAACCAACCTGGTTCAACCTGGTCCAACCCAAACAAGGTCCTTGTAGCTGCTTCTGATACCTGTAACATGTCAGAATAGAAATGAGCACTGGTTTTGTAGTATTTGGTATTTCTCTGTTGGGCTGCAGCTGGTTTTCAGTGCCAAGCAAATACAGGCTCAGGGAAGAAGTTGTGACCTGGTCTCATTATAGATCATTTTCTGTCCACCTTGAGGACAGAAAGTAGGAAGAGATGCTTGACTTGCCACTGAAAATTAGTCACTTTGTGATTGTTTTTATCCACAAATGATTGCTGAAAAGAAACAAACACACCTAGCTAATTGTGACAACAGGCTCCAGGTCGTGCAGAAGAATATCATTATCTTCATAAAAAATGGAAGCAATGTTCAGCACACAGTTCTGGGTATGAACTTGGTGACTGGACAAGAAAGAGCAGAGGAGGAGAAACCTCCCTTGCACACACAATTAGAAGTTATGTCTGAACCATAGAGATTCCAGAAAAACATTGCAGTTGCAAAATGACTCTTTGAAGGGGTCACAGATTCAAACACAGCACCTCATCAAGAAAGCAAATCAAAAAGCCCAGCCTAAAAGCTTTCTTTTCTTTGCTTTTTTTTTATTACTCATTTTCAAATGTTCATTTCTTGCACATTTACCACAGTTCATTTCAGCTGAACAGAACCCCCATGTTCACAATTTTTGCCTACAAGAATATTAAATTTCTGTGCATCTGTCTTCTCTCTAGGGGTTTCTCCAGGGAATAGAGCAGTCTATTTGTTTTTCTATTGATCTTGTATCTAAATACTGTTTTCTCCCTTTCAGAAAACAAAAAAGAGAGCTGCCAAAGAACCAGCAGTGTCACTGCAGAAATGTTTTTCTTAGCTGGATGAAACGATGGCAGGGTGAGATTGGGATAAAAATCTTTTCCCAATCTGTTTTAATAAGCATACTTCCAGATAGGGATATGCTAGATAGTGGTCTAGGCATGCCCCAGGCCAATGCTCCATCTTTCATCCTTTTCACCCATTTCAGACTGACAGCTAAATTAGCTCATGGAAAATGCTCCCCTAGGCAGTCCCCAGTAACCTGCCATCCAAGGTAAGCTGCAGCAGGAGGAGGGGGAATAGAGATGGAAAAGCTGCATTTACATCACTTGGTAAAGAACAAATTGAGGAGACAAAAAGGATGGAATGGATAAAAATTAAATAAGGTTGTCACGCTGGAAAGAGAACTAGAACTTGGGATTTAATGTTCTCTTAAGCACTAGGTATAAACTGACCTCTTGCAGGCTTGCAGTTGCTGCAGGTAGTGAATCCAGCAAGTTTACAAATTCCAAATGGATTGGCTTTTTCTATCAATACACTTTAGGCTCAGGACCACCCAGTTACTGAGAGGTGTTCATCAGAAAGGGCAAGGCAATAGCTGGTCAGAAAAGGCAAGATACCAACAAACTCTGGCATCACACTGCTCATTTTCTTCTGGGGCAAACCCAGATGCTGGGTGTGCTGAGCTCCTGGGAGGAAGGACAGAGCTGCCAGTTCAGAGCAGTTCAACACTTGACCAGTATCTACCTGACCCAGTCACTGGAGCTGACTGCAGCTGATGTTTAACATTTCTCTCCCCACCAAAGAACTGCTTCAAACATCCAGCAAAAAATACCTCTGGAACAGGCTTAGTTCTACCTGAACTTGCATTTTTTGGTGGTTTTTTTCCCCCACCACGCTCTGTAATAGGTAAATTGCAGTTTAAAACCAATGACTTCGTTACAGTTAGTGACTTCTTTCATGGTAGCAATTTCCCCTGATGTTATTTATGGTACCATAGAACATTAGCAATGATATTTACAATTATGGCTCCAAATATTGTGCAGTATTCTGCTAAACACTGTTATCAATTTTCCTTCTGCTTTATTGGCCTCTATATATTCGATTTTCAACACTAAATACTACAAACCTAAAATGATAACACAGATATTTGCACCAAAAAAAACAACCCTCCTTTTGTGTTTTAGTGGGATGCTGCAAAACCTGCCAGAGCCATCAGCCCGTGTGAGGGTGAGAAGGGTATTTTGCTGGTATTTTGTTGCTCACTGCAGCTGGGGAGCTGCGTTTGAAAAGCAGCTGAAATTAAAGATGCAAAGAAATGCCTGGGGTTTCATTGCATTGCAAATGTAAAGAAAAGACTGATTTTCTTCAAAGGAGCTTGATAATAACCTACAAACAGCAGGTATTTTCTGCTACCAGCGTGTAGCTGGCATGTCATGGCTAGTACATCTTTAATCATAATAATGAGTTCTGTGGTAATCATGATAAAATATGTTTGAACTGACAATGTTTCTACTTGCCAGTGCTACCTCGACTGAGAATTACCCGACTTTTCTTCCTCCTGAGCTCCTCACAGTGCATCTCACCAAGGCAGCTGTACCACTTAGCTGGGTTGCTGCTTCAAAAGGTTGGTTTGTTGTCAGAACAGCAGTTCAGTGCCCTGAAATTCAGGGAGCTGGTTGGCACCAGGAACACACAGTCGCCTGGAAAACTCCCCGAAGCTGCTTTTTCTCACCCTGCATCAGCCAAGCACTTCTCCAACTTAGTTCTCTCACCACATTGGCTTTCTTTTTTCTGCCATGGTTAATTCCATTTCATTTTATCTGAGTCTTCCCATTTAAAACTAGTGTATTTCTCTTGTCTGTCGAGAAAAAAAGAGTCCCATAGCAGGATTCTCTTGTCCCTGAACACTAACATAGCAAAAGGGCCATTAGTGAGTCACTTTTTATCCCAACAACCCCGAGTACTCAACATTTTGCACTCCTGAGCTCAGTATTTACTACAAGCTTCCAGTCTCTGCCAGAAAAATGGATTCTCCTTGAAATGTCCCCCTTTCTTTGCTTTTAAGTCACAAACATGAACATTAAAAAAAACATTTATCGCCTTTTAAAATTAAAAATAACATAAAATTAATAACCTAATAAGAGAAACATAACTGAAATTCCACCAAAGAAAAATGAAGATAAAAAGCTGGAATTAAAGCTTTTTAAAGGCACGATAAAAACTGCCCAGTGAAGCATTCTGAGCATTAAAAGTGAAAATAAACCTGATGTCTAATCAAATTCCCCCAGCTCCACAGTAAACAAACAAAGGGGCAGCTGTGAATGAACCCAACCTCTTCCACTGGGTTTGCAGAGCATTCCTTGGCAAGGAAAACCATGGAGCTCTTCTGTGCCAGCCCCAAAAGGCTTTGGAGCTGGGGCTGAACCCAGTGCAGGACTGAACCTCGCGTAGCTCCACAGCCAGCTTCCACAGCCACCATTCCTGGGCTGAGTTTAGATGGGATAAAGTTAATTCTGAGGGACAAAGTTACCTTTGGAGACCACAGCTCATCACAGAGCAGCTCCTGATGTGTAGGTTTATTCCTCCTTCCACTCTCACAGTGGTGCCACCAATGCCATTCCTACCACCAGACCAGAAAAAAACCCATTATCTAATAGAGCTGCACCCTGGCCACAGAACTTCCAGGGGTGTGGGTCTCCCTTTCCGAGCTGGGAAGCTCCCTGAGGAAGGGAGGGGAGCTGAGATGAGGTTAGGGCTTGGCCTCAGTCCCCTGACTCCATTGTCAGCACTTTGCAGGAGGTTTTACAAAGCTCAGTAAGCTGCAGAAGATGAATAATGCTTTCCAGTGATGTGATGCCCAGAGCCAGAGCTGCCACTGCTCAGTGGCCTGGGGCCAGGGGCAGCTCAGCTTTATTTTTAGTAACTGGGAGCACTCTGAATGCCACCAGGTGAAGACTGCAGGACCAGAAGTGTTTAAAGCCTAAACTATCAAGAAATAAGCCCATTTCAAAAGCATTTTTCTTTTGCCACTTGATGTTTGGAAGCTGCTGAAAGGATGTTTCTCTGTGACAACCTTTAGCTCCACACCATAGATCACCAGGTTGTCATTCTTCACTGTCACCACTGCGTCAGCAGCTGCTTTTGGTCTCACAAGAAAAGGATCTGACCTTTGGGATGGAGAGGAAGCTGAAGGAGCAACTTGCTGGAAAAAAAAAAAGAGCCTCCTGTTTACATTCTCCTTGTTTGGGGAACAATTCCCTTGGGAGCCAGAAGTAATAAGCATGGAAGTTTCCATAAGCAGGGGTGGCACTCTGGTGGCACTCAATAGGAGTGCACGTCAGGCTGCCCCTGAGGAACTGCCCTGGCTGGAAATGCTGATCTGTGCTTTCCCAAGGAATGCTGCTGCCAGACCAACAGCAGAGTCCATCAGAACCTGATCCCAGTGCCAAGCCAACAGCAGAGTCCATCAGAACCTGATCCCAGTGCAGCTCAGACTTTGGGAGTGACATCTGTTCACAGTGATGTCTCTACTGCTGGCTAATCCAGGCCATTGCTGTGTTGCTAGCCTGTGTTCTCACACCTACAGCTACAGCAAACCTCCAACTAGCTCATTTCTATGGCCTAAATACTCTCAAATACTGTGCTTCTCCAGGAATCAGCATTAAGCCCTATCTACATATTTGTATACGTAAAATAAACATCGTTTTGCAGCAATCTGACAAGCAGCAGGGTGAATTATATGCAAGTGTAACACCTCATGACTGTTAAATGCACTTCCAGATAACTCAAAATGCCAGAGACAAAGCAACTCAGTCTGTCTTTAAAATACTGGATTGTGCTGAGTCAAAATGCTATTTAAATGTATGGCAAGTATTTACACCTAATGTCTAGATAATCTGACTTAATGAAGCATCACCTCATTTTCTGAGGATGGAAAAAATGCAAAACTCAAACATGAAGAGGAATAATTTTTTCCTACTTATTATCAACTGTCTTCACAGTGATATTTAAATAATTTAAAGGAGCAATGCTATTAAGGTACAATGTTCACTATCCCATCAGTCAAACAACTTCAGGAGCATCCCTGAGTGTTTAATTGTATAACAGAATTCAGTTTTATTTGCTTGAAAAAAACCCACTACTGTTTTAATTGTTATCTTCACAGTGTTATGTGAGATCTTGAGAAAAACTATATACATTATGGGACAGATTTACTGCTATATGCACGCATATTTCTATTAATTTCACATTTGCATGTGTTTAATATTCATCAGGCTTTGCAGAGCACCTATACACTGTACTCAGCTCAGTGCAGTAACCACACTGGCAACAAATCCATCCCCTGGGCACACTCAGGCAAGTCCCTTCAGTCCCATCCTGGCTCCAAGGAAAATTTAGCTCTTTATTTGCTTAATTTTCTACTAGACAACTGGACCAAAGTCCTGATCAGATGATGATCAGCCTGCAGAAAGATGTGCCTGGAAAAGTGACAGATCTGGGAGCAAACTACAAGCAGAAGCAGGACCCTCAGGGCCAGGATGCCCAAGAACCATGAGCACATCTCCTGGGGCACCCCTCATTTCCTCACTGTATCACCAAACAGCAATGCAAGAAACCATCCAAAAACTCACTGGAGTATTTCCTGATACTGAAATGCAGGGATAATCTTGGCTTGCACTCTGAGGTGGTGAAAATACCTCATGGGTGTTTTCCCCCAACACACTCGAGCTGCTACTTCTGTTGGGTGTTCAGTGCTGTGATGAGAATATAGATAAACCTTTAAGTTTTCAAACCTCCACTGATGATTCCACTCACAGAAAGCTGTCTGAAGACAGAGGTGCAGTCTTATTTTCATTTTTGATCCATTTTCAGCTAAAGATGGATTCTGAAATGTGGCTCCCACAGTTAAAATGGGGTGGGCTAGGAGAACACTCCTGTCTCGCTGCTCAACACAGACCATTGTGTTTCAGTTTCCTCTGCTCAGGCTTCTTTTCACAGTGTAGATAATGGGAATATTTCTAGCAAGTTTTTTTTCAATTAAGTAAAAGCCCTCACAGAGTTAAACACTGTACACTTCTTCACACATAGAACTTGACTTCAACTTTCCATCTGACTCAAGTTCATCACCAATCCGTGTGCTGAGGCAGCAAAAGGCTATGGATTAACCATCTGTCTGGAGAAAGCTGAGATAATGTGCCATCCTGCACCTGGGAGGGGAGAAAGATCCAGCATGACAATCAATGCAGATGTACTCTCATAATGGATTTCACTTACTGGGATGAGTTTGTTTAAGCACTAGGCTTAGTGGTCAGTAAATCATCATTTCCGTGTCAAAAAGTTGTGCCTTGCCTTCAGAGAAGTACCCTGCTGAACCTGAGACAAGGAGACCAAACAGCCCATCCCCACTCCACTCCACTCAACCCCATCTCCTCTTTCCCTCTTCCTTCCTTCCTTCCCACATCCCACACGCTCAGACCAACTTGGAGCACCCCTGAAGTCCAGGCATCCTTCCCTCTCCTTGCTCTGGCTGCAGCATCTGCCTCTCCAAATCTTGCTTTTTCCTCTTCCCTGAGTTCACTTCGATCCTGTGGTCATGTAACTGGCTCCCTTCCCTCAGAAAACAGCCAAACAAATCCACCCAAACCCTGTGGTCACCTCCACTCAGGCTGAGCTCCTTCCTCCAGTGCCTCCCTGGTCTGACAGCAGGAGCTCTGAGCAGCAGGATTCTTTGCTGAGGTGTCTGCACATACCTAGCATGAAAAGCCCTCCCTGAACAGCATCATTTCTTTACTCCAAAGGTTTTAGGGACTACTTTGGGGTTACTTGTTCTTGTTCCAAGTGGGATACCCTTGTATCCCACTGCTCTCTGTAGGAATTACAGGAAGGACATCCAGAACACACATTAGGTCTCCTTAATGGCTTTTAGAAATCTAAACACATGCAAACAAACACTGGGTTTTGTTCTCTAAATAATCCTTAGCAGCTGTGATGGAGCTTTGTATAAAGCAGGTTATTTGATCAACTTCCTTAATGAGAATTGCCTCCTAGTGTAAATCATCTGAGGAAGATTTTACCTATGCTCATCACTTAGAAGAGGAATCAACAGAGCAATTAGTTATCTTTATACACACACAATCCCATCTGAAGGATCGGCATGCTCGAGTACCTGACAGGTAACCACTAAGTGTCTGGTAATTCACAGATGTGCAGCATATTTATGGAATTAATCCAAAGATATTTGGCTCAAGGGGGGGAAGGAACACCAAAACACTCCCATCTTGCTGAAGATTTGATACCTACCAGCCAGAGCACAGGTTAGAGCAGCACTTCTTCCATAAAAACAGACCCTTCACTCTGGAAAATCACAAGGTTGGATACAGAAAGCAGCAGCAGAAGCTGCATCCATGGACACTACCAACAGTCAGAGAGCAGAACCCTGTGCCAGGAAACAAGCAACCTGGGTGAGGTGCCCAGAGAGAGATATCAAATAGTACTGATCATATCACAGATATCACAGCCCCATGGGTCACATCCTACCCCAACACAACCACACACAGGATGCCATCCTCCAGCCACAACTTCATTCTCCACTCATAAAGGTCATACCACTTTTCCTGGTGAAAAGGAAGTAAAATAACTTTCTAGAAAATTCAAGTCTGTTTTTTCAGAATTTCTGAATGTGGAGCAGTGGAAATCTTGGAAGATCATCTGTATCTCTCATTTACCTGATGAGAAACCTGAAGAAACAGATTCTTTTTCCAACCTCCCAATGGCTTTTGCACCTCCTCCCAGACCACAGGGACTCCCACAGGCAAGAATCATTCTAAAAGTCCTTCTCAGCCACACTACAGGAAAAAAAGATTTTTCCAGGAGGTTCTTTAATCCACTGCCCACCTATAATTGTGCACAGGAAGAGAAACTTCTCATTTCAGGCTTCTGAAAACAATGGAAGTGCTTTTATTTCTGGGGAAAGAGAGAGCAGGGCAACTTGCTGAAAACGATGCATTTGTGCCATATATAGGTGGAAAATAAACCCATCCATCAAGGGTATCTTAATAATAGATGAAACCTGGCTGCAGACACAAGGTTTCTTGGACATGGAATTTGGATTTGATCGTCTCTGAACGACAGAGCAGATTAGTTGGTGCAAACTCCCCAGCACAAGGCTTTAGTTCAGAAAGGAATCCTTTCATTTAACCAAGATTTGCTTTGCTCAGAGATACAATGGAACAGAACAACAAGAAAGAGCTGGATCTGGCACGGGGGAAGGCAAGGCTGTGTACTGCACTTAAAAACAATTAGATAAGCAGTTCACACCACAGCAAAGCTTTTAAGTATTGGAATATCCAGAGCCAAATCTCCTCTTTTGCACATAAACTGCCAAACAGGGTTTATGTACCGATTAGTGAAGATTATCTGGAGTGGTACAGCCATTTTTTTTAAATACAATATTATTACAAAGAACCCCCAGAGGTTCCTGTGAAGATGGTCTCTATTTCATAGCCAGTAAAAGCACTGAGGCGAATCATCACCGTGATGACTTAGTGCTCCTGAAGGAGCCAGGGGAGCTGAGCTCAGGCCTCTGCATGCAGGGAACAGCCCCTTCCCTTCTCACTGAATATGCAAAAGCCACTTGGCAGTCTGGCTTGGGTTTTCACTGGGCTTTGGACAGGGTCTGGACTCACCTGCATTGCTTCCCAGCTTCACCAGAAGCTAGGAGAAATGAAGAGCACAGACTGGATTGTGCCATGGCAAGGTTGGAGCTGGGATGCCTCAGGCTTTGCTTCAGTGTGTATCCAGTGTTTTGATCAGCATGAGGCTATTTATCTTCTCTACAAATACACATTCTTACATTACATAACAGCTCTCCAAAATATTTATGGGATAGCAGTTTGTTTGGAGGTTTTTTTCTGGTAATATTTAACATGATTAATAATCACCAGCAGCACCAGAGGACTATAATATAAATATAAACTGGATTTTAGCAATACATTCAAAATGGGTAGTGAAGCTTGCTTAGGAAAAAAGCAAATCTATTTTTCAGTAACAGCCTTTCTCTTCACTTTGACTGAAATAGAGAAAACTGAGGGATTTATAGTGGACATCAAAAGCAATACCAGCATTATCCAACACTTGGCCAGATGCTCTCTTCCTTGGATGCCATCTGAATCATGACCAGCAGCCAGGTAGAGCCTGCTCACACACACACACAGGGTAACTCAGCTCTGTGGAAGCAAGAGCCTGTCCTGAGAAACCCTTAGATGGCACAACAGCTTAGCTAAATCAACTACAGTTAACTTCTAGGGACCACTGCCTGGTGGTCTCCTGGAGCAGAGCAGCTCTGGGAGAAAAAAAGCAATCCTAAGTGAAGAGGCAACAGGCAGCAGAGCTGCTTGTGCAATGAGCCAACAGCAAAAATAACATTAAACAACAGTTTGCCACTTACTCTACTCTTATTTTAGGGCAGTTTCAGGGCAACATCCCTGTTCAATGCTGCTGAGTGACAGTGCAAACTTGTGCATGAACTCTGATGAATGTGAAATGAGATTACCTTTGTTCAAGCCATCACAACAAGCAGGAGATGGAGAGAAGCACCCTGCACTCACCCAGTCACTTCAGGATGGAAAGGGAAACCAGGGGATGCTCACAAAGATGCCGAGAGTCACGAAAGCACAGCCACTGCTTTGCCACAGCAGGCTCTGCCATGCAGGAGTGGACAGAGAATCCTGATTCCTCTGAAACCAAGGACTTAAGGATGATTTACTACAGAGCATATGGCCATGGTCACAGGCTGCACCCAGCTCCAAGGCAGAGAGCCACTGGAAGGGCTCGCAGAGCCTGGCACAGGCTGCCCAGGGAGGGGGTTGAGTGCCCAGCCCTGGGGGTGTTGAAGGGGTTTTTGGATGTGGTTTTGAGGGAGGAACTGTGTAGAGTAGGGTTATTGGCTTGACTGGATGATCCCAAGAGGCTTTTCCAACATGAATGATTCTGTGACCCCCAAGGGGTACCCTGCTCTCCTCTTTGCCTGCTTGGTACAACTCAAATGGCTTCTTCCAAGAGAGTTTGTTCAAGTGACTATGATCCCTGTAAACTCCACCCTGGGGCAGCTCAGTGCCAGGAGAGGCACACACTGCTGAGCTCTCTCTGCTGACACTACTGCTGTAAGATGCCAAACGGGCAGAGAGCTACAAAATACCAAAGTACCAGTTGGCTACTAACAGAAGGAAAAAAATAAAGCAAGGGCTGAGGAAAATCAGAAGCAAATCAACCCTGTGAGCTATCAGCTTGACAAACAAGCAGGCTTTCCACCTGCCAGCAGTCACCCAGATCTGACCGAGGCTGAGGATTTGTTCCTTGAGGTGCTGTGACCCATCAGCCCCCAGTTCAGCCAGGAACCAAGCAGCTGGGTCATGCACTGGGCAGATGCACGTGGGAGAGAAACCCTCCGGGCTGCTGGAGCTGCTCTGGCTCCTGGAGTCCCCTCTGTGAGCAGTGAAGCACACCAGCTCCCCCTCCCCCTGCTTCTGCAGGGAGCAGGGACAGGCTGCAACCTGGATTCTTCAGCTTGTCTGGAGGGATACCTGGAAAAGCCAGGGTGGGGAAACTTCCTTCTTGCTAAGAAAATCCTTGGGAAAAGGTGAAACATCCCTGCACATGATGGAAACAACGTGGAGATGGAACCAGGTCCTTTCTCCTTGCAAACTAAAAGACCCATCTGACTTGTTTTCTTAAAGCCAGGCTCTAATTTGATAGATGGGAAAACTGACTCCCACTGTCCTGGTAAAAAAAAATGAAAAAGACCAAAAGAAAAAGAAATTAATACTAATAATCCAGAGGATTAGGGATCAGAGGTCAGTGCACAACCTTTTAATGAGGGAGATATTTAAAGACTGATGACATAGTGTATTTTTATTCCTCAGTAATTTAGTACAGAAGTTTACATTGATTGCTTAAAAGGCCATTCCATTTTATTTCCCATCTTTAATTGTTCTCAGTGCCCGATAAATGGTGGGCTGGTGAAAGAGAAGGATTATTTTATTCTTTCTGTAGCATTACAAATCCTGTCAGCCCAACTCCCCCATTCACACGCCCTCTCCGTGCCCTTCGTGTTTGCACAAAACCTTGTGGATTCTCTGCTTTTCATTACCACCAAACCTGAAACCCCCACAGTGCTCAGGCTCTAACCTGAACTAAACCTCTCACAGGTGCATGAACAAAAAGAAGGTACTTTCCCATTCCCAGGGAGAACTTGAAAATATGGCAAAGAACAAAACCAGAGGTTTGCACGGTGGAATTTTTGGTTTATCTTGAAATTCACATCTGCTAAGAAAAAGGGGCTGCCTGCTAAGTCCTTATTCTTATCATGGCTTGGATCTCCTTAGGTACTGCTTGCAGGCCCTCAGATCAGGAAAACAAGTATTTAAACACAAGGCTTAGATATATGCTACTTAAATTAGATCATCATCTGCTCATCTTCCTTGTCAACAGGGAACAATACCTTGTGGGTATTTCAGCCTACACACTTGCATGGTTCCAAACTCACCAGCACCTGAAAATAATCCATTGTCAGCTTTTGGTTTCTCTCTCAGCATTTCTCCAGAGTAAGAAATGTTAAAAGCATAGAGCCTGGGAGCTGCTGGCCTGTCAGCCTCACCTCCGTGCCTGGAGCAGATTCTCCTAGAAGCTGTGCTAAGGCACATGGAGGGGAAGATAGAATAATCCTGGTTGGAAATGAACTCCTGGAGCACTGATTCCAATCATACCTACCAAGGACAAAACCCACCTAAATAGCTCAAGTCTAAATACCCACAAACCTAAATACACAGAGCCCTCTACATGTGTGTCCCCAGAGCAGAGCTCCCCTGGAGCCCTGTGTCCAGCTCTGGAGTCATCAAGAAAGGAAGGACATGGAGCTGAGGGAGTAGGTCCAGAGGAGGCCGTGGAGATGCTCAGGGGATGCTCTGCTCCAAGGACAGGCTGAGGGAGCTGGGACTGTTCAGCCTGGAGAAGAGAAGGCTCCAGAGAGACACGAGGCATGCCATACGTTTGATCAAAATACATAAAGGGGGCATGAAAGGCAATATTTTATATTAATTTTTATGTAGCATTTCATATTGATGATCTCAAAGATCATCCCTGTAGGAAAGGAGCAGAGAAACTGTAACAAAACCCAGAAATGGCATAAAAATGCCTTTTGAAAGATAACCACCTCTCGTTCCTGGATGTAATCACATCGTGGAACTGGTACAATAATATTGGAGCTGTAATCTACTTAAGTATTTATTGATTGACACCCGTGACAAAATAACTGTTGCCCTAATAGGATTCACATCCAACATTCTTTAAGTTTCCCAAATAGTTCACATGCTCCACTTGGATATAAATCAATTCCTATTGACTGGCTGATCAATATATGCACAATATGAAAAACAGTTTGGGAGGCTTTATGTTCTCCACTGAGCAGCTTTAGCTCCTGATGATTCATTTTAATTTACCTTAAAGGATTCTATTGCACTGAAACTTTAATTAAAAACTAAATGAGAAAGTCTATAAAGTCTGCATAGCATCAATTACCTAGACTTGATATCCTGCACTTCTCCTACCCTCTGTACATATGGTTTCTGTTAAAATAATTGGAAAGCACTTCTGAACAATGTCACCCACACATCCATTCTGAGAGTGAGAGGATGTATTACCATTAAACGTCACTAATATTAATAAAGAAACAATTAATTCTTCATTACCTATTTCTAAAATACACCATCAGACTCCTTCAGCTCAAACACAAATAAAACATTACACATGCCTGTCAGAGAAATGGGTAATCATCATCAGGGCTGTAATTTATACTGCTTTCTGTTCTAAGTCTAATGCCTCATTTATTTATAAAGCTTTTTGGCTGACATTATAAATAGCCTCTTTGAAATATTAAAAACAAAATTCCAGCTCTTATTAAGCAAACCCCCATACCTCTTGTCAACTCTTTCCTTATAAAATGTGGCTTCTAATTTGCATTGCAAGGGACAACATGCATGTTTATAAATGTTGCTGTTGCAGTAGAACACCCCTGTTAAAATAATCCTTCCCATTGACTTAGGAACATATATTAACATGTATATATTCAACAAACTAATCTCAAGTCCCAAGAAAACTGCTACTAAGAAAATCCACACCAAAAACCCCCACAAAATAACGATTTGGAAATCATTATTTGGAAATTATTTGTGGGTTTACACAAGTAAGTAGGCTCAGCAGCCATTAGTATCTGACTTAAAGATCAACCCTCCCATCACTTGTTTGGCTCAAGTACAGGGCCAGTTTAAGGGTTTAATTATTAAAAAACATGGAATTGTCAGAGTCCTCATTCTCTCCAGCCAGCATCAGCTTACAAGCCTCTGAGGTGTCTCTGACACACTGCCTGGGCTGTTTATTGCTGTTTGTCAACTAGACACTGGTGTAAGAATGTCCCTTTCCAATATCTTTGCTTCAAGGAGCCTGAGAAGGGATGCCCAGAGATCCATTTTATGAGCCTGCTAAATAACTGCACCATGCACGGCCAGCCTGTGGATTTTACAGCCAGAGCATGCTTACAAGGTAGCTGGGTCATTCAGCATGAAAAGAAGAAATCTATCAGAAACAATTAAAAGCATCTGCTCTAAACCTGGAATAACAAAAACATCAACAAGTCAGCCATCATCCACAGCAAGAGCAATCTCTGAGCTCTCCAGATCCACGAGTAATGGAGAGTGTAAGGTGCCTCTATCAATCCTGCTAATACAGCTCCAGCAATTATTTTCCATGCTCTACATCAGTAAGATAAAATATATTTCCAATGCCTAACACAGGAGTCATTAAAGTTTCCCCTGTCTCAATCAGCATAACTAATGAGGCCATATAATAAGAGAATGCAATCTCTAATGAAAAGCTGAAGCAAGTCTCCCTGCAACAATAGTGCCTGTGATTTAGTATTCCCAACTTGTCCAGCCTCCATCTTTCCCTCCGTGGATATTATCACCACTCAGAAAATTACATTTCAATGAACTTGTCAGGAAATAAGTAATATATTAATCAGGCAGCATAAACCAATTACAGTCATTTTCTGTCTGTTCCTTTCAGGGCCCATGCAGGAGTGCACAACTGGCTGCACTGGCTATTCCTGCTGTGCATGGGAAGGAGGGATGAAAGCACCTCTGCTGCACCAAAGCCATCACAAGCACAGCACCAAATTTCCCTCTTTGGTTTACTTTTATTCTTCTTGATGTATATAAAAATCTATACCAAAAAAACCCACTTCAGGCACTTTGGGCAGTGTCACAGATGAAAACTTCGAGCACTTGCAGTGTGGCCCAGTGTCTTTCCAGTTGTCAGGAGAGAGAAAGGAAGGTGCCTACAAGGCTCAGTTGCTGTTAGGAGTGTCTAAATGTTGAAGATGGGAGTATCCAAAGGAAATTCTGCCAGTGGCTACTGAGGAAACTGAGGGTATTTGGGGTATGTCAGTGGATTGGAAACCAGCATTCCACTTGGGCAGTGCCCAGCTCTACCACAATTCCCTCCTGCCCTCCAACTGCCAGGAAAACCTTTACCACTGATGATGTTTCTTCTAAACAGGTGCAGTGAGCAGCAGCAGCAGCTGAACTGTCAGAGCTCCTGTGCTAACAGGGAGTGAAGGTTCCAATTGGATGCCCCCAGGCTGAGTGGAAATGTGGCAAGAGCAGCATGGTGGTTTGGCACCTCTACCTCTGGTCAAGCCACTGTGCTCACCTTCTCAAGCTAAAGACACAAAAAGAGCTTTTCTTTTAACAAATAAAGCTCAGATGCTCAAGGCACGCTCAGAATTTCCCAGCAAATTCTGCAGAGGTGAAATGTGAAGCAGTGAAGGCTTCTGGTTCTAGAAAGTGAGCTAAGGTAATGCACAAAAAGCTACAGAAAGGAAAAAGCTACCAAGGAAACCAAGTTTGGTGACTTCCAAAGCACCTAGCTGGATGTAATTCCAAATAAAAACTCTTCTACCAACTGCTTTTGTTGGGCTATAATGAAGATTTGAGTGTTTATTTAAAGACACTCTAATTACACAGACTCTACATACACTGGATATTCCAATGAACTCCTGAACCTATTCCTGCAGGGGTGATGATCCAAGCAGTGTGTACCTGCCAGACTCCAGCCCCCTGGACAGCACAGGAATCCTTCTTATGAATTTTGTCTGACTTCTGGCTTGGCTGGGAAAAGATCCAAGTGGGTTAATCTCTGCGAGCTCATTGTCATGGCCACTTTCTGAAGGCTGAATATTGTTTAACCTTTCCCCACCAAGCCTGCATGAAATTCCTAGAGGGCAGTTCCAGTCTCAGCTGATCTAATTAAAAGTGGGATTTATCAAGACTGGAATAAAATACATTACAATAAAAGTTGTCACAACCTCATCTTTAGCATGAGGGAGGCCAGAAGTGCAGGAGAAAAATTCAAGTTACAGCACTTAAAAAAAAATTATCTACTGAGCACTTTTGCCACTGAGCTGGCTGCCAAAGTAACATCCCACCCTCCTGGCTCCTGCATTTCTTGTCTTGATTTATCCTAATTCCAGACAGATCCTACCAAGGAGTCATGTGCTCTCACACTCTTCCCTGTGCAATCTACTTGGTGGTTTCAGCCCCTATTTTCTTGCTTCCCCATTTGATGTTCTCCTCCAAAGCACTTCTTTGAAGGCAGAATGAAAGCAGCTCATCCTTTCATTCCCCAGGTCATGGATGTGAGGGGCTGAAGCAGACAGTGTACTTGTCTCCTCCACCTTCAAGAGCAAGGAAAAAAACAGGTCTAGCAAACTACTGTCTGTGGAGTAAAGCAGCCAGAGGCAAGACATGCTTCCAAATCAGGTTTAGTTGAGAAAGTTCAGGTACTGGTAGTACTGGAAGTGGAGTGTGGTGGGCACTGGCTGGCTTGGAGATGGGTTATCCTGCACTCAACTCTGCTGCTGCACTTTCTTGGGAGCTCAGAGAAACCCAACAGGCTCAAGTTTATCCTTCAAGCAGTTGTGTTGAAGCCACAGCTCTGAGCACAGCCCAGGAACAGCTTCAGACAGATCTCCATGGTCCCTTCCAACCCCTGTGATCCTGTGACCTCTAAGTGTGGTGCTGTCAGAAAAACACTAGGGAAAAAATCAGTTAGACCCATTCTTTTAATAAAAATTCAAATGGCCCAGCAGCACCTGTATATCCCTAAAACCCTGGGAAAAACTCTGGAGCACCAAGACCCAAATGCCATGAGCTGAAGCAGAGACACCATGGTGATCAGCAGCTGAGTTCTCAGCTTTATGCTCTCAGTGTCTTAGCAGTGTGCTGGGAAACCCTGCAACTCAAACTAGCTCCCCATAACCACAAGCAGGAAAGCTTTAGCAGGGACACTGCAGAGAGTTCAGGAGCAGCCAAACCAGAGCACTCAGCAGCACCACTCCCAGCTCCTCTCCCTGCTTTGAGGCAAACCTCTTTTCCACACAGCCTCCAATTTCACATCTTTAATTTCCTCATATTATTCCAATTACATCACAATGGAGCGTGCTAAATTATTCTATATACTTCCAAACCATCAAGGAGCTGCTTGTGCCCCATGGTTTCAGTCCCTGGTAGCAAATGCTGCACCCTTCCCAGTGAGCTCCTGAGCCAGTGCTCCCAGCCCCTCCAGTTTGTTCAGTTCTCTGGCTTTTGGTGTCAAATGCCAAATCTTACCTTCCAGAGGAGAATAGAGCTCTAGTTACACTCACTTCAGGCTTTTTCTATTCTGGGAAACAAAGCAAAACAAACAAAAACAAACAAATGTCCCATTTTCCCCAGTTGCCCTTAATTTGACTTCACAATGGTCCCCATTAAAAGGAACAGCAGCTCAACTGTCTTTGAAACTTTATTCACCATAGCCAAAAAAAAAAAACCAAAAAACCAAAAAAAAAGAAGGAAAAAAAGACTGGTGAAATGCCTTTAAAACATGCTTTAATCTAGCTGGAATGTCATAAATTGCTTCCAGATGTGCTCCATACAAAAGTCAATCATAGCTATTTATACTGACACTCTGCAGTCCAAACAATCTGAATCCAAATGCCATGTCTCTGCTACAATAAAGCTATAAATGTCAGTCGTGTTGAATTTGGAGAGGTGTTGAAGAGTTCATGCTAGTTTGCTTTCTGAGCTATTTGTTAGACAGCAATTATTTAAAAAAAAAAATAAAAGGGGAAAAAAAAAGGAAAAAGAGAGAGGGAAAAAAAGAAGAAACTTTTTAAATAGGACCTTTCCTTGCTATTCTTCAAGCCCACCTGACACCTTCCAATCCTGACCCTGAAAGAGCCACAGGTTACAAGTTGAAATTCATTTCATAAGTTAGAAAAATGTAGTGCTTAGGCTCTGAGCCAAGAATAACTGAAGGGCTTGGCAAGGCTCCCATGCCCTCCCCAGCCTGAACACACACGTAGGACACCTGGGACTGACTGAACTGCAGTGCAGTCAAATGACACACCAAATGTAATAATACCTCTATTCAATAATCTTCCAGGGCACTGGGAGGGGAAAGAAAGAGTCAATGCTGGAGAAAACAACCCAAAAAAAAAAAAAAGCAGTTTGGAAGCCATACCCACATCAAGTTGCTTTGGATGTGACATGTGGTCATCAGAATGAAAATGGCTTGGGAAAAGTGAGTAACCAGCATTTGATGAAGGGATGGCCTGTGGAGTTATCCCACACTAGTGCATGGAAACACTGGATTTTTGTGTAGTCTCCACAGAATTTCCTGGTTGATTTTTACAGGCTTCATTAAAGATCTTTCCCCCCCTGTGCAGCAGTGCACCTGCAGTTCCATGGACATATAAATGTTCAGGCTTTTTAATTCTGGCTTTCTGTCAGTGGAAGGCAACAGGGAATTTTCTTATCATGGCTCTCAGGGAGGGGGACTGAAAATGTTTCAGAAACTCATCACATGTAGTGACCTTAACTCTCCAGCCTTCCTGCCTCTTTATTTCCCTCGATGGTTGCCTTCTGCTCCCAAGATTTCCTCTGCCTTCCCTCTGTCCCTTCTCCCAAGTCCTCGAGAGCATCCCTGGGATGAAGCTGCAGAGCATTCCTCCCTCTCAGGCCAAGTCACAGCACTGGCTGTAACTTGGGACTCCACAGGTAGTGCAGAAGCTGCACACTGGAGCCATTAACTGGGATATCCTGGTCTAAAATCCTTTCTTTTCAGAAGAGGGAAGCAAACTGTCCAAGACACAGGATTTGAAGGTTCGCATTGTACATATATGTAGAAAAAAAAAATGACTTTACAAACAAGAATTGTGCTCTTAGTTTAACTTGCAGGAAAACTTAGTTGTTAATAAATCTCTTCAGTCAGAGGTTATACAAATGACTGCAGAAGCAGCAAATAGAATAACCTTTAGTTAAGGATGGGGGAGGAACTTCCCAGTGAGCTACCAAGCCATCAGTCTGGCCCAAACCTTATGCAATATTTTCTACCCTATTGTGAGGGAATGTAATTTTTGTGTAATTGCAGGGTGTTGGAGAAGAGATAAGCCACAGAGAGGCAGAGAAGCTATTTGACTTAAGACAATTTTGGCAGAAGAACAAATGATTAAGACTTGGCTGTGTGTACCTTGAGATTGGAATTCACAAGCACGTGTCTAGAGGTGCTCCAATCCCTGTCCCTCAGCAATGGGATGGAGCAAAATCCTTCCACAGGGGAGGCTGAGAAATGTCTGTGACTTCAGTCTCCTGCAACAGCGGGGGATAAAATGGTGATGCACACTGTCTTCCACTCCTGTATCAGCCTAGGTTCATGTGCTGCTACTCCCAGCTCCTAGCAGACAGAGAGATGTTTTCACTGCATGATCCTCCAGGTAACAGCATCCAACTCCTGCAGAAAAAGCTTAGGGAGCTGCTAATTCATAAGAGAGAAAAACACTGCTGTCCAGTGATGGCTATTAGTGTGCATCTGTCTTTTCTTCCACTCAAGTGGTCACACTAACCTTCAGAAACTTAATGCCTCCATGAATTTTACTACACCTCAATCCATGTTCTTTTACCTCCTTGGACTAAGGGAATTGGTATGGAAAGTCCTCCTCACACCACACCTCACTGAGGAGAGCTTCTACACCACCTCCAAATATGCAGGCACTCTCTCTGTAAGACAAATGTGCACTCACCAGGATTCATTTACTCCATGCCCATAATCCTTATTGTCTTCAAGAGTCTTCTAATGAATCACCAGGCCCACTCTGGGACACAAGGATACAGTAAAAGGAAAAGAACTGTGACAATAATAATCAAAACCAACAGCAATCACTACACTGGCCTTCAAATCCATGAAGCTGTTCTGCTTTTGCAGCTGTGCTGTGCTTCTTCTCAAACACCCAGGGTGCTGCCAGCAGCCTACATATTAAGATTATTAATTCAACCCATCCTCCCCATCCAAAAACAAGCCCTGGATCTCCAGATCTGCATAGCTTCTGCATTTGTGATGGCTGACCCCCAAAAAAAGGGAGAAAGAGAACAAAAGTCAGTGGAGTTACCAAAATATTCAAGTCTCTCACAGCTACTGTTTCCAACAAACAGGTTTGGACACAACAGAATGATTTCTACCAATATCATGCAACGTTCTGTTTGCTTTAGATTTGTCATCATTTACTGGGAACAATAAGCCTTCCAAAAGAACAATCAAAAAAGACACTTCATGTTGAAAATTATTTCCTACAGCTTTAAAAGTACCAAATGAAGCAGTTGAGTCTCAGATGTGTAACCAGTAGGGAGTTGGCTCGATGCAGCAGTTTTTACACCTCTCACAGTTAAATCAGAGATCCAAATGCAAAATCTAGCACTCAGTGGTGAACTTATAACACTCCCTGGAGGAGTGTGTCCAGAAACCATCCACTGGATTACACTCATCCATACAATACTTTATTTTATATATCACATCCCCACAAAAAAAAAAAAAAAAAAGGGGAAAAAAAGGGATAAAAAACCCCCAAGCTTAACTAAGGTGAAATTAAGGTTGCATAAACTAGAAATCATTTTTGGTCATCATTTTTCTAAGTCTCTGCTTTCCTTTTTAAGAGTTCATTAGAAGAATTTTCCACTGTCTTTATCTCCAATGGATTTGTTTCTCCAAATGTGCATCTCTGCCAGGAAAGGGATCCAAAAGACACCCAGTGACCCAGGCAGCAGAGCCACACATGGCTCAGGAGCACTCCCAGGCCTGTGCAGGATGCTCAGCACAGCTGACATGCTCCAAAACTGCTGCTTGGAGTTTCTGTAGGATTTTAGTTTTCATGCACTCCAGAATCTTCTGGACATTAAGGTTTTTCTAAGATGTGCCTAGAAACATGTGCACACACACAGAGAGTTTGGGGCCAAATCCAGAGTGGATATGGAAGCTACATCCTATGAGGACACCTGAGGATACCGAACCTGCCTGAGCGACAAAAAACATCACAGAACATAATAATTCAAATCATTCCAAGGTCTTCTCAATCCAAAAAAGAGACAGCACATGAACTAATAACAGGAAGAGTGGGGTTTTTTGTGTTCCAGTGAATACCATTCTCCAAGCCAGTGAAAAAATACTCTTGTCCTGCAAACCTGCTGGAAAAACATGACACTGGTGTCAGTGCCAAGCTCCTTGTATGGCAACTGGTCTACTCTGTCCATCTCTCATTCCATCAGAACTGTGGAATAGGTGCCTCCCAAAGCTTTCCAGTAGTGTTTGAATAGTCTCCACTGAGTGGAATTTATTTAGAATATTCCAGTTATCCAGATTTCTCCATTGACCAGAATTTCTCACTTATGCCTGCATGAATTTATGTTCCAGAAAAGATTCCACTGATTCTCTGCTGCTTTTGTACCATGGCAATATTAATGCAATTCCAGCAGTGTTTTTGTAAGTGCTCAGGGATTTTTTTTAGCTGACTTATAGAGTGATATTGTTGAAAGAAATACTTCAAACTTGCTAATTTTGAAAACTTGCCAAAACATTCCCCCCCACCCCCCCACCAGATAGAATCCAAACTCCAAGTTTGATTCCTTTTTCAATGGAGATCCTCTTCCAGTGGCTTAAGCTCATGGCAGCAACAGAAATTCAAACAAGCAAAAAACAGTCACATTCCACTGGGGGTTCATGAAACTTTGATCAATGCAGAGACCATTTTTCACACTATTATCTAACTCTGCACACAGAGTTTACCCTCAGCCCCCTTTGCTTGCAGCCACAAAGATACAACCTTCCAACACACAGCATTTCCAGGGAAATATTCTAGCTGCAGGAATCCCCAGCTATCACAAATCAGCTTTTCTTGCTGCAGTGGGGATGGAACAGCAGCAAGGGCAGCTCATCTGCAGCTCTGCCTTCCCAACTCCCAGCAGAGTGAGCTCACAGCACTGTCAATGTCACACTGAGCCACTGAGTGACCCCTCTCCGTGGAAACACGTGCTCTGAGAATATCCAGAAGTGGCTATCAACTCAATTAGTCAGTTGAAGTAATTATGCCCTCAAGTGTTAGGAAACCGAAAAGCCATTTTTGGCTATAAAATACCCAGGGATTCTCAGTGTTACAGTCAGAGAACAGCACACACACTGCTCGTGCTGCATTGGAACACAGCCCTCCTGGGCTAAGATCTGCACTGGGCATTCTACAGCCAAATGGGAGAGGCAAAGAACCCACAGCCCAGGACCCCAGCCTGTTCACACACACACAGCCACACTCAGCAGCTGTGCAATACAAAAGCAGGCCCCAGAACAACTGCTTTGACAGCATCTTAGTCACCACCACCCCCCAAACTAAGAGAGGCTTGGTGAGCAGTAACAGGTAGTGGGTGTGTTCACCAGCCAAGCTCCAGACACTCCTCTCCTGCAATTCCATAGCTCTTGCTCTTCGTGACATAGCTCAGTCACCACATGTGTGTCAGTGTTTGCTAATTCTTTCCTCTGATCTTCTCTAAAAAGCTGAATCTTTTGCCTCCATCATTCTACCGAATTTCCATCACCTCCAAAAAATCCCAGCTGCTGTTCATTCTGTTTTTCAGTGTATTTTGTGGTTTGTTTCTGGGTGGTTTTTTTTTTTAATCAACTAATAAAACCCTATCAGAAAGCTTCTGAGTGCAGCTTAAGCAAACATGAGCGTGTGAGCACAATGAGGTTGAGTCCAATATGAGAGAGAAGTCAGAGGCTGAAATGAGAATATCATTTCCCATGAGAGTCCTGTGCTCGAGCCATTTAACTTGCCAACTAGTTCAATATTTGAACAAGACACTATTTTATTCCCATTCAAAGTTGAGACAGATCACTTTGAAATCAATCATAAATTCAAACCTCTTTACTTCAGAAACTCTTTCAATATTTAAAGCCTTTTTTTCCCCTCTCTTTAATGTAACTGCAGCTCCAAGGCTGCAGAGCAGAAGTGACTGAGATCCCTAAGAGTACTGCTATTTTCCTGCCAATACATACAAAAGGCAGTTCTAGGAAAAGGAAAATAAAACCCACAAAGGCGAGGCTGTGCTTTGCTGCAGAGTTAAGAACAAAGTTTGGACAAAGAACACACAGCCCAAGCTAAACTAAGATTGAATTTGGTGTGGGTGCTTTTCAGGGCACAAGATCCTAACTCTACACTTTTGCCCTCACCTGGGTGCAAGGGAGGACCAGGTGACCAGAGGGGGATGTGCAGACAAAAAAAAACAACTTTCCTGTAGGGATGTTGTTATAATTATGAGACATCTGCAATTCAGCAGAGCACAGACCCCATCCAGCACCCACCATGACTTATCCCAGTGAGAAATGGAGAGGTGAAGCTACGTGAACTCCTAAACCACACCCCTGCCAGCTCTTTGGCACACACCACTCTAATCCAACTCATTTCAAAGCCAATTTGGGTGGAAAAATTTTATCTTTCGTGCTTTTGATCTTTTTATAAAAGTCTTTTGATTGCCAAGGGCAGAGCACACAGCTCAGTGTAAGTGTTAATGCTACAAAAATATTCTTATCAAGTAGGAAAGACAAAACTGACTGTTGTAAAGGGCACCAGTGCACACAGCATGGGCCATCAAACAGGAGGAGCTGGAGGCCATTAGCAATGAGAAAATCCTATCAGATGGCATAGCTGCCATCCTGGGAATGTAGTGGGATGACTCAACCCAACTGGAGTGATGCAATCTGTGTCTACTAACTTTTCAGAAGGGATAGGTGAGGAAGAAGAGGCAGTGGGGTGGTCCACTAATGTATGAGAGCCTACACATTGATTAAATCCCTATGGGTAACAATCAGTGGGAAGGCCAAGAAGGCTGATCTCATGGTGGGAGTCCACCAGAGACCACCCAGTGAGAATGAAGAGGTGGATGAGATACTCTGTAAGCAGTTGGGAGAGATTTCAGCATCACTACCTCTTGTTCTGATGGGGGACTGCCAACTTCCCAGCTGTCTGCTGGAAATACAATAGAGCAGAGAGAGAACAGTCTCAGAGGTTCCTGACACAGCTGGTGAGGGAGCCAGGGAGAGAAGGTGCCTTCCTGGACTTGTGAACAGAGCAGGAATTGTGGGGTAAGCAATGGCTGAAGATGCCATCGTGGGCACAGCAGTCATGATAAGAGTTTTCAACTCTTGGGGAAATAGAGGACCTCAGTAAAACTGCCACCTTGGACCACCCAGTCTTTAGCAGCAGAACTAGTTATTCCCTGGACACCCAGCCCCTTACCTGGCTGCTCACAGCTTGGATGGCTGTACACTCTGCTGGGCCCAAAGAGTGGTGGGGAATGGAGTTCAATCCAGCTGGAGGCCACTCACAAGTGGCATTCCTCAGGGCTCAGGATTGGAAACACTTCTGTTTAACATTTTTACCCATGATGAGGAGATAGAATCCACCCTCAGTGTGTTTGCAGACAACACCAAGTTGGGTGGGAGTGCTGATCTGCTCCAGGGTAGGGAGGCTCTGCAGAGGGGCTTGGTCAGGCTGATGGGTTGAGGCCAATCCCAAGTGGATTGGCAGTGGAACCAGGGAGGTGGTTGAGTCACCATCCCTGGCTGTGTTTAAAAGCCATCTAGATGTGGTGCTTGGGGATGTGGCTTAGTGGTGGACGTGGCAGAGTAAGTTAATGGTTGGACTTGATCTTAAAAGGTCTTTTCCAAGCGAGATGATTCTATGCTTCTAAAGCAAGCAGTCCTATTAACCTCAAACCTGCCCTACTCTGGTTTCTGGTCAACTCCAGACTTCACAATCGAGTTAAAAGACCCCTTAAAACAGCTTAATCATCTGTATTATCAGGAGGTCACAGGATAATGGCAGCAATGAGGCTCTGTGCTAACAATGCACTTTACTATCTACAGCTTTGTATGAACACAGGAAATATTTGCCTGTATAGATGCTTTCCATGCAACATGAAAACCCATCTGCATGGGTAGTACTGATGCTGCTTTCATTGAACATTGAGGGGTGTCTATTTTGATGAAGCCACAGGCCACTGGCATTAGGCAATAAATGAGATTTACTTCCCCCCCCCCCAACCTTTTTATGTATCTCCAGATCAAACTCTCAGTTGCAATCAGCACATATTAGCATGCTGTCTTCTGATATCTCCCCTATAACACGTCACTGCAAACTTCCTATTGAGCAGGAAGGTATTTGATGAATCAAGTAGATGAAGCCAAGATGTAGTTATTAGATGCATTACATCTTTAGCACATCATCTGTAAAAATGTCCAGGGTAAACTAACGCTCCAGGGGAAACCTGACCTTTAAGAGGCTCCCTAATACTACATCTAAATTAATGTCAGTGACAGGCACTTCAATCTAAAGTAGCAGGGCTCTTTCTTCCTAGCTCCACTATCTGTTCATCCATTTATCTGCGTGCAAATGTGTGTGTGCATAAATGGATTTGTGTCACTCTGGCCCTGGGAGGAAGGGAACAAAAGGAACTCCTAGATTGTTTTTTGGATTCCTGTTCCTTACTATTCCAAGGCATATTATTTATTCTGAAAGATTCATTCAGTGTAAAAATATTAGGAAAATTACTTTTTACGCTGCCTAAATCTGCTTTGCAAAGTAACATCCTCACACTGCAAATTAAAGATGTTTTAACCAGAGAAGATGGAAGTCTTGCAGCAATCAATACAACAAACAATGCTGTATTTGTTTGTTAGAGCTGGGCTGAGCTCTGACATGACTGGTGGCCGAGATAAAAATCATAATTGAGATCAGTTTTGCCATTTCAAAACAAAACATTGCAAATATATTCAGTAGAAGACACATCTCTGCCTTGGGGCAAAAGAAACAAACAAACAGTACACTGCAAGATTATGATAATGGAATCATTTCACATCAGTTAGTCAAAAGAGCACTAACTACAGTGGCCAAATGGCCACCTATTCCTAGTTTACATTCCATTTAGGAGTTCCACAATCAAGGGAGCAAGGTTTTCTTGCAGAGCAGGTGAAGCAATTGCAAAGCAACCACCCTGCTCCCCTTCTCCAGGCTTCTCAAGGTGACTCCTTTGCCACCACCTCAGGGGGGACTGACCTGCACTCCTCTGCACCTCTGCTCCTCACAAACAACATCATTGTCTTGCCAAGAGATATTTCTTCTGGAAATAGAAGCTGAAGTCTGCACCTGGATGCAAAGGATTTGCTCTTTGCTCTGAAATGAGGACAGTCACATCAGCCAAAATCCCAGTGAACTGAAATTGCTAAGTCCTTTCACATTTTGTTGATCAAGAAGCTTTTTGTTACAACATTTTTATTTTCCAAACCTCGGGTGGGTAATAAACTATCCTCTAATTGGCCTTTATGCAACAAAGAGCTACCTTGCATTTTAGCTCTTTTACCTGTCCTTCTGTTTTCTTACAAAGACACAATTGATCAGGAATTACCATAATCCCACACAGAGAAGCAGTCCTAGAAGCACTGAGTGCATAAAACATTAATGTCAGCAATGCAGACATGACAAGTTTCAACTCTCCTTTCAGCTAAACAATCTGCCTCTTTCATACTAACAGCACCGTTCAGCCCATGGGCTACATAAACATTGTCAAACCTGGTTTCAATATAAAGAGAGCACATTAATGTTCCCACTAATATACATTTCCCAGTAACCACCCTCTTAGATTGCTCAGTTCCAACTCCACGACGTATCCCATGACACCTCAGACAGTCCAGTTTCATGAGCTCAGAAGACACAGATATTCTAAGTATTAAAAAAACTTTTTTTTGTGTTGCATACTCAAGAGCCCTGCTAGTCCCAAAACTCCCATGAGGCTCTCAAGAAAATATGCCTGTGTGAAACACCACCCTTCTCCATTTGGTTTTGGGGGTATTTTTTTTCAGCTGAGCCTTTCACTCACTTCTAGCCTTATTAAATGGGTAGAACAAAGAGAAGAGATGCTGTTCAGAGGGGACTGTAGCATGACACCATTTTTTGGTGATGATAGTTTGGGTTATGATATTTTGAAGTACTTTCTGTAGCTAGAAGCCAGCAAATCCCAGTTAACATGACCACTGAGCCCGACAGGGTGTTGTGCAAAATAGATCCACACTGAAATAGCAAGACTTCAAAAGTGTTTATGCTTGGCACTGTGAAATTAAACAAACAGTCAGACACACTAACCTTAAAGAAGTGAGAAACAGGAAAAAGATTTAGGGATTTAGAGACCAGCAGGGAATTAACATAAAGCCATCTGATTTTTTAGAAGGAAAAGAATGAAAGTTGAAAGAGAATTAATCCCAGAAATATATAATGCATGCCCCCTGCTAATTAGACTACGGAGAGCACTCAATATAGATAAAGGTCCAATCAACCTTTAAAAGAAAAAAACATGTACTCTGAAGTCCTCTGACATTTCCAGGTTCACTACATTTGACCCAGAATACCTAAGGCTGGACTGGCACTGATCTCAGAAGGCAGATCCTCAGAAGGTGTAAATCAGAGCAACTGCATTGACTTCAAAAGTCTGCCAAGCCTCTGGCTCCAGATGTCTGCGTGCAGTCATGAATTCCCAATTTCAGTACACTTTTAACCAAGCCAGAGGAGCAGCAGACACTGAAGTTGTTGCAGTTGTTGTTCAGTAAAAAATTAATTAAGTTAATTAAAACTAATAGCTGAAAGTATTCTATGTATTTTGATTAGAAGTTGAGATTTATCCCATACACTCGGGTTCAAAGTAATTTTGCTTTGGGCTTGAAAGCTCACTTTTAACTGCAGCCAGCTTCCACTGTCAAGCTTCCAGGATAAAGTTCAGCAAGGATTACTATGAAGAGTTAAGCCATGAATGTATACTGCACACTTGTTCATCTACAGTGTGCCCACTGAAATGCAAGGCTTCAAAAGTAATGATCTGAATTATTGTATTATGTCAGTCAAAAGAAGGTCTGGACCAAACAGCCCAGTCACACATATTTCAACTACTCCAAAATCCAATTACTTCTACTATGTTAGATCTTCCAACTCCCTGAACATAAAGTGCTTACACTCAAGCAGCTAGGGTTGTACTGATAGGGTTGTACATCGTGAATAACTTTGTCAAAACACAGCATTTCAAAGATAATTGCCAGAAGAGATGCAACATACAGGCTTGCAGCCTCAAGTGCAATTGTCTGCTGTGTCCAGTGGTACAGGCTACACATTCCCACGTGCAGTTCTGATTACAAGTGATGCAAGAAAATTATATTGGGACTGAGCATTATTGCCTCATACACAGGATGCTCTAAAACTGGAACTAATCCAGAATAAATTAACATGGAATCAATTCACTTGTATCATTTAGCATACAAGTGATTTCTGATTTGCTAGTAGAAGATGGAAACGACTTCTTCATCCTCAGATCAGACAAATGAGCACACCCTGCAAGGCCTTCTGAATAGAGACAAGTATGAGCTCTAATAGAGCCCATAAAAATTATTCCAAGCTCCTTATTGTGGCTCTGCTATTTCTGGAGAGCTTGGGGAAGAAAACACCAGCCTGAAAAACAAGGGTTAGAATTCCTGGAAACTCCTTCATCTCAACAGAAGCAACATTTCAGCTGCTTCCTCCCCTTTCAAGGAAGAATTTCAACTCTGCCATCACACCAATTGATCTTTATGAAACTTGTTTCATACCCTCCTGTTCTTCCAAGAACTTCAGCAGCAGCCTATGCTAAAAATACCCCAAAAAAAATTATACACACGTTCCTCAGTAACAGCCTGTCATACCTTGTGTCTAGCTGGAAAATCACACCCAGCTCTCACATCATCACATCAGTTTTGGTTCTCCTACTAACCACGTGCACGGTCAGCATGTGTGGAGGCTTCACATCATCATCAACCTTGATGAAAAGATGAAGCAAAGTGCTGGACATACTATTTTTGACAAGGTTGGGAAATAAGGTTCATGCAAGAGAAAAATAAATAGGATCCTGTATCTTCACACCTGCCTGGGTGGGATGTAGAGTCAAATGTTGGGGAGGTTGGGAGGTCTTGTCCAAAACCTGTTGTCCCACCTAGCAGGGATCATCCAGAAATAGAAAAATAAATGTGTAAGCAAGTCCAAGGAATCAAACCCCAGTATTTTAATGGATTCCACTAATAATGGACCAGTGCTACTACCTTATTTCTTTTTCTTTTTTTTTTTTTTTCTGATTTCCTCAGAAAGTTAGTGTACAACCCAGCCATTCATCAGTTCAATAGAAAAGCCCATTTTTAAAAGAAACCTACTGTCATCATCTTTCCTCCTGTGTCTGGCCATGAGGGGTTTCCTTCACAGGCTTAGTATGTGCATAAACAGCATCACAGTCTCCTGCTGCACACTGGGAGGATCCACAGGCAGAAGAAGTCTGGGTTATCTAATCCATAGAGCAATTGCTTCCGTTTTGGTGGCTGACAGAGCTCAGCTGCAGTTGCCATCGTGATGCTGCCTCACGCCATTTCCTTCCCGCCAAAATCCCACCACCAGCAAAGGCTGTTGAGTAACAGAGCCCAGCTGGGAAGGCAGAGAACAGAACACTCCTCTGGGATGGAGTGAGCACAGATCACACACTTGGAGAGGCAAAGCTGGCTGTAAGCTGCTGAGCCACTTCTCTGTCCATTACTTGAGGCTCGACTCCTCGGTTTCCTTTCCCTCTGTCTCAAATTGCTGCTGTAACACGGTCACACTGTAGAAATGTGCATCGCAGGGGGTGCAGCACTCTGCAGACACACAGCTATTTAGGAGGCTGTCGCAGCCATCGGGGCTGGGGCAGGGCCCAGGGTGCAGGTGTCTGTGGCGGGAAGGACGCGGGGCCTGCGCGTTCCCTGCTGCGTCACAGCGGCACCTGGTGGGACAGGCCCGGCCCGGGCAGCACCTCGGGCACGGCCCGCACACCACCTCGGGCACGGCCCGCACACCCAGAACTGAAGGGAATTAGCGTCACTTTGGTCCTGAGGGTCTTTGTTATGTTA
>JAOEGS010023170.1:158015-168445 GCA_025447755.1 Corythornis vintsioides
CACCTCGGGCACGGCCCGCACACCCAGAACTGAAGGGAATTAGCGTCACTTTGGTCCTGAGGGTCTTTGTTATGTTAAAAGATCCAAGTTACTACCCCTGAAACTACTCTGGACGGGGAGCAGACCAAACTGCAAACCCCATCCCAGAAACTGCCTGAGTCCAGAGTAGATCCCATACCCCAGAGGGATCCAGGAGATGCACCAACAGGGGAAAAAAAAATATACTAGTAAATAAATCATCTCCAAGGTCTCTTAAATTTTGATTCATTAGCTATCATTAAAAATTTATAACAGTATATTAGAAGTAACACTCGGTTCAACTAGTCCCATGTATTCTAGCACCAGAGTGACACATTGAGCCTTTTTCTTTTGATTACTGCCTTCAATCTCATCATTTTTATTTTATGGGATGCAAAGCATCAAATTCAGCTTCAGAAATACAATGTTGAAAATATAGTGGCCAATAAATGTTTCATCTTTTTTCACAAACTAGACCTTAAAGAGCTCTGGTTATTTATTTTTATAGCAGCAGCATACATATGTGTATGACACAGTAAAGGATACTGATCTCTGAAGGCCTCAGATTATCTTAAACTCCAGAAAAATCAATATCAAATCCTGTGTTTATGGTAGTTTTCATTATTTATTTTAGAGCCTAAGAAAGTGGACAGTGGAGGCTGCTAGTTCTGTAGAAAAAGAACCTAGCAAAGTTGCATCAAATTTATAGGACAAACACTACAAAAGAAACCATTTACCCCAGACAGCCAAAATCATTGGTAAGGAGTGCAGAAAATAAACTAAATAAATACTAACTTAAAAAGCACAAAAGGCCATGAATGGGAAGAAGGTTCAACATCCATTTTAGAACCAATCTCTCACTGCTCTAATGATTCTGGCACCATTTTCAAGTATCTGAAATAAAACATTTAAAAGATAATTCATGACTGTAAGCGTCTCTCTTTTCCCCTTAATTCTTCATGGCAACATTAAAATGTTATAGAAAAACACTGTGGTTGTTATATAAAATGACTGTGCAGCCCTTCTATGAAATATTGTGATCTATTCTAGTGACAAGCACAGCATATAGATAAGAAGAATTGTAGAATGATTACAGGCACTGCCAGAGTCCTGCAGGGTAGGGACTGGAAATACTGATGGGAATCCTTTTAGCTTCAAGATGAGCTATCTAATAGAAGGCATGTTTGAGGTTTTAGAAACAAGACAGGACACATTATAGATTCCCATTTAGAACATATAATTAATTTGTGGAATGCACTGCCACCACACCACACTGACATCAAAAGAGCAGCAGGCTTCAGATAAGGTTTATATAGATAACATGAAAATGAAGTGTTACATCAGAGGAGATTTAGGAAACACAAGGGATTTTAACTCCTTTTCTTACACAGCACAGACCAAAGTCTAATTGACAGGATAAAAAAGAAAAAAAAGACCACAATGTGAAAGGCATTTCCAAGTTTACTGTGGGTTTTTCTACACTCGTGTCTGAAATACCCAGCTCTGCCCTGTCTCAGGAGAAAGGAAAGTGACTGAGATGGACCACTGCTTTGATCTGCTGTGGCAACTCCTACATTCTTGTGTTCCTATCAGATCATCTGCAGTAACTACAGTGACAATGGATGGGTACCCATCCTAGGAAAAAAAGATTCTATCATTCTACTTCTCGGTGCACTGAACTGGACTGTGTTAGGTTAACTGTTGTCACACTGAATAATCTCGGGCTGCATCACATCTCCAAAGGCACAACTCGGCATCACGTGTAGGGGAGTACAATATTTATTATTTATTTGTTTATATTTATTTTAGTTATTTACTTGCTACAGATCTAAAGGAAGAGTGAAGAGGAAAAATAAAAGATAAACTTGAAGTCTAGTGAAACCTACAGCACTTACAAAAGTAGCAAAACCTACATTAGAATATTTTTATTTAAAATGCTGTCCAATTCCACAAACAGAAACTGCTTAAAGACAGAAACCACCTGCCTCTCTTCCTTCTGTTTCTCCTCACCCTATCTAATGTCCTATAACCACAAACTGTGTTTAAAGTCTAAGAAATTCAAAGGCATCTCTCATCACAACAGATGAGAAGGCAGGGGAAAGCTAAAAACCCCTTAGCTTCTTGGAAAAAGTAATCAGAACTGGTAAACATTTTGCTCTAATTCAATGTAAGGAATTTTTTTTTTTTTTTTTTTTGTCTCCTCCACATCTGTTTCAGCTTTGTCTGAGATCACCCTAAGTTTCCACTGACTGAAAACAGGTAACAAAAGAGAAGACCCAAGCACTGACAATCACATCATGTCTTCAAACATCCATCCCTCTGCATGAACAATTCACTTTGCTACTCTTACTCTCCTTGTTATTTATAGGTAATAATTATCAAATAATTTTTTAAAGTTTCTTTATAATATATTATATATAAATACAGCACACAAATACATGCAGATAGCTGGGAGCTTGCAGAACTTAGACCTAGCTCTGTATTTTAGTGTTTCTTTTTCAAATTACAGAATTCAAACAGGAATTTGGGGTCTCTATAAAACAAAAGACAATGTCTTTGGCCAGCCCATGCAGCCCCAGAGCTAACAACTCTCAGCAACAAGATTTCTCAGTTGGCTTTTCATGTGTATACAGAGTCAGTCTGCAAAAGTATCTGAAGCTTTGCTGTTTAACAGCTCCACCTGTGCACCCTTCCCATTTTTTTCTCTCCCATTTTGACCAGCCTCACAGCTGCCTCTACCCTGCAGTGCTGCAAGTACCTCACCAGCAAACAACTAAATGTTGCTGGCACCATCTGCTCCCTGGAAACCTGCCAGTCAGCCTCCAAACCACAGAGAAGAGGAGCTTGGGTTGGGATTTACTCCCTTATCCAACCTTTCTGGAGGTTCAGCTTTTTTGCTGCTGTCCTCAGCCCCTCCAAGGGGCTGTAGGTAGAGTTTTGTTGCTTTTATGGGAAGAAAAAAATTCAACAGTTGCCATCCTCTTCTTGGGGTGACCTTGTCTCCTCAGTTACAGGGGATCTACATCCCTGGGGGTGTGTGAGCTGAAGTCAGAGGAGAACACTCTGTCCTGGGCAGTTACACCTCACCTGAACCTGGTGAAAGCAGCTAACAGGAGTATTATGCCAGTCCCTCTGGAGATGAGCAGATCCCAAGCACACAGCATTGACTCCTCCCTGTTTCTGAGATGAAGAAAGTCCTTGTCATAGTCACCAGTAAGTAGACAAGAAGCTCACCAGGATGATGCCTCCAAATTTGGTCCTGACACTTGAAGAGAACAAACTTCCTCATGAAAATGTGAAAGGATCTTTTTAACTACACATGAAGACATCTCAGTATTGGTAGGGGGAGCCACAGAGAAACAAAACATCCCAGCAATCCCACACTAAAATTGCTCACACTTCTCTGAATGCACTTTATTGATTTAACATAATAATAACAGTTTTCTGAGCTCATGAACGCACATTTCCCATCTTTTAGACTCACTTGCAATTAATGCACACAAAACCATTGGGTTTTTTCTGACTCTTTTTCACACTAGAGCTCGTTGGGGGATTTTTTACTGCAATTGGTCCTGCATTGCTAATGATTCTGTTTGCTGGAGCTCTTGGCTGGCTGTGTGCAGTGGCAGCAGGCACTGCCTTCAGTGCTGTGACTGATCTATTTCATTAACCCAGCTGTTGTATCCAGAGTGTGAAGTACCCAGTGATGGTGCCATGCTGGAAAGCAGGGCTCATAATGAAACAACAACGAAAAAACACAGTTCCACTTAGAAAATCAAACCCAAACCAGACAGAACAGATTCCTGCCTGCTTTGTTTAGTTACTGGACAGTATCACAGAAGACTTTAAAGTAGTTGAGGAAAAGAGGTGAACCTTGCAGAGTTTCTGTTCTCACAGCACTGACCCCTAAAAAGAGAACAGAAAGTTGTCTAGCATCACCTCTGACACTGAGCTACCAGAGTTCCCAGGATTTAGGACAGCCTGAGTGTCTCCTGCCGTTAAAAACTGAGTAATATAAATACATATTCACTCTGGAGAAATAAACAGAAGGCAACTTGCCTACAAACTGAAAACGGCAAATTTCTACCTACCAAACAATCTCCTTTCACCTGTTCCTGTCAAGATGCAGATGAAGAAATCCTAACTAACCTTTTCAGAAGTGCCTGAACAATGGAAGTTTCTTGTAATGCTTCACTGAGGGTACCTATCTAGAAACCTGTGAATTAGGAGAGATGCACCTACATCTATTTCTGGTGCAAGATGGAACACAAACCTGGCAGCCAATTAACTGCAAAGAAAAGCATTTTGATTGAAGCCAATTTTCAAGGCACTCAAGAGACTGCATCCTTGCAGGGCAAGTAAGAGCAGAGGGACAGACAGAGACAGAAAAATTCTCTCTATTAGAAGATCATCCTACAAATGCAGACCTAGAAATGCACTGACCTTTCCTGTGACCCTTTTAGAAGAGTGACTTCTGTGAAGTCTGTGGTTTTGTAAGCACAGCATTTGAGTGCATCTCTCAACCCCACAATGTGCTTTGTAGCTCTCCCCCGAAACAAATCAATCCACACAAATATTTGAAGACTATTTTTCTCATTCTCACAGTTTCCATTCACTACAGTTCACCTTTAGCAGGATCTTCCCATCATGATGCTGAAAGGAAAGTTCTGATGTCTCTCAACTTCTTTGGAACAACTACTACTTATCAGTCCAGTAAACAATACAATTCACAGTCTCCAGAAGATATTTACAATGGTTTTTGAACAAACTGACTGGGTTGCTGAGTTAATTTTGCCTTAATTTTAAGTTTTCATCCCACCTTTTTCTTGCCAAGGTATTTCAAGCAGGTTTCACCCCTGCAGAACTGCAAGGCAGTATCTTTTCCATTCCTGCTATTTTTCTGTTATTTGTCCTATTTAGTTGCAAACTGAGCACTGGAGACTCAACTCCAGAGCCACCTCTTATCCGCCTGACCCCAATTAGAGCTGAATCTACTGGAGTAACCTTTATTTTTTTGCTGATCCAAGGTTCCATCAGGGAAGAGTCAGGCCCCACAGACCCTCACTCATCCTTGTCCACTCCATATGGCCGAACCAGTCCCAAAGTGGGGAATCCCCAGGGGAATCAGCTCCTGGATACTCTTTGCCAGTGTTTCCTGTAAGAACAACGTATAGATAATCCAGCCTCCTTTGGCAATTCCTAAGTAGGTCACCACATTTGAGAAGCAAGCAGAGTTTGCAAAGCACAGTTGCCTCTGAGTTTGTTAGTGATGGGAAAAGTATTTTCCTGAGCCCTAGGACACTCTGGCTCGTTCTGCCCCTGCATTGTCAGGCTGAACCCAGCACCATAAACCAAGCCTCACATGCAGGCTGTAAATCCATCCATGGCAGACAGCCTGCATTTAGCTAAAGCCTGGGGAGAGTGATGTGAGAACAGCAGGAAACTTCACCCCTGGCATCTGCTCCACACCAAACCAGCACAACATCTCTAGTCCAAGGGGCTGCTGAGCACCCGCGAGGTGTGCTTGCCATTTCTGAGCCCTCTCCTGGCCTCCCCTTTATCAGCTCCACTGCAATATTTCCCAAACCTCCCCCTGGGTGATGTCCTTCAAGCTTTTTCTAGGTATCCAGCCTCAAATTCGATTTTCCTCCTTTTATTCTCTTGAATCTTCAAAGACCATTCCAGAAACCTGATTTGATTAGAAGTCTCTTTTAACGTAAGCAATTCATCCTCTTGCACGCAGAGCTGTTGATTCACCTTTGCTTTAATTTCATTTTGCCTGCCTTTCATTTGAGCTATCTCAATTTTAACCTCTGTAAAAGCTCCATCTACCTTGTTTACTGTTTCTTGGATGTGAAAGATCTCCTCCATAAAGTCCTGAAGCGACAGCTCCGTGGCTGGTCCTGGCTCCAGCTGTTTGTCAGGAGAGGTCAGCCACTGCCTCGCTCTTTTATTTGTCTGGAGCAACATTCAGATTGTTTTCTTCCCCATTTCTGCCAGCACTGCTTGAAAATCATAATGAATTACCTCAATTCTGAGGAAGGTTTCATCTCTTTACTTTGTTACCAAGGGGAGGGAGGGAGAGTGTTTCAGAGGTTAGTACCCTCCACAAATTTCCTTGAGTCTTGCTGGAGGATGAATGGTGCAGTAACAGGCAAAAGTTATTTTCTACATGCACACAACATCCTGCAGGAAAGCACTTGAGGCTGGGCAGAAAACCCACCTTCCCCAAATGCTGCTAGGCAGGTAAGTATTAGATCTTAGGAACAACAAACCATGTAGCTAAAGTACTGTGTTAAAAACTTACACACAAAACAAGCTCTTTTTAAGGCTTTTTTTCCCCCTCTCCTCTTCTTTTTTTCCAGCTCTGGTTATAGCAGGATCGGCTCCTCAGCTGGACAGGAAGCCTGGGGTAGATCTGGAAATAGGTTTCCTGCCCTGATATGTAGTTGCCAGACTATCTTCTCTCCTCTAAACACACACAGAATGTGCTCAGAGGAAACCAGCCAGCACACAAACCTGATGAAAGAGCAGCTTTCCATCGGAAAAGGGCCCTCCTGAAACAAACCTTTCTGCTGTGGACTATTTTCCACCTATCGGGCAGTCAGTAAGGAAGACAGAGACTCAAAATGTGCATTTCACTCGAGTGTTTTGTTTGTTTTTAAAATAATCTTTACATCCTACCCTATCTGCACAAAATACACCTGAAAAGTACCAGGTTGTAGATTGATATTTTACATTTTAAAGTATTTTTGCAGATTTCTAAGCACTGCTCCCTCCCCACAACATGCACAAAATGGATCATGCTGAGCTTTACCTGGGGTTTAGTTGTACAGGGGGTTTTGTGTGCCCTGCCATACACACACAACATGCAGAGCCCTGGCAAGGGAAGCTCGTACCATTTAGGATGGGAGTCAGCACCAGCTAACTACAAGTTAGTCAGAAAGTCCAGACTCCCTCCCCAGCCAACACAGCCAAGGGAAACATATCCCAACATTTCCTGGATATTTTCATCCAGATGAGATGATTCCTTCTCTACAGGAGCCCCTTCCATGACTGAGTTGAGTGGCTGGACAAGTAGGTTACACATGATGCTTAATTTTCAGGCAGCTTATTTGAAGTGAAAATTCATCCCACACTCTTGCATATTTTTTTCCAAGTGGATTAATTCACAGTTCCATAGTTTTCACATTACACTTCTGCTACATTAAGGGCTGACATTGTGTTTTTATTAGAAGCTGTTTAACACAGCAAAACCTTTGCCACGTCAAAAAACTGTTTCAGTGATACCTATAAATTACTTTGGCTTGCAATACACTAATTATTGGAACTTTCACACTAGAAACCTGTGATTCTGAACAAAACAGCAATCCAAAGTGAGTTTAACTTGCTAGAGAACACCCAGCTACACAGGTTTAAAAATACTTAAGTGATTTACAAAGCTCCACAGAAGGACCCCACCAGACATTTTAAATCTCTGACCTTTCACTTACCAGAGGCAAATATTTGCAGATGGGTTATCTGACTGTTTCATTTATACACTCATGCCAGTTTCTGTGCAAGAATGAGCCAAAAAACCTCTTTTTCCAACATATATGAACATTTTAAGAGTAAAATCTCTTAACAGAATGAGTATCTTGTTGTAAACAAACCAGAAGACTAAAAATTCTTCCATTTCTAATGTGGAGGGGAGGGAGGATGAACAAAGGTACATAAGTGCAAATTTAAAACCTCACCATTTCAACTAAAAACTGAGATTCCACCTAGAAAGTACAAAGAATTGGAGTGCTCCTTTCATTAGAAAACAAGCAAACAATTTTTCTCTTATCCTGGTGCAACCTATTTGAAAAGCCATAAAAATCAGGATGTGCCAGCTGAGTCCTGAGCCCCATCCTCAGAGGGGCCCCTTCTTGCTGCCAGAACAGTGCAAAGCAGCCTCTGAGCACCCTGCAGAGCAGGGAACACTGTCCCTACAGCCCTAGCTATTAGGAGAAATCCAGAACAGGATGTAGGAAAATCCTACAAGCTGCATCTAAAGAGACAGGGGCCACATCTGGCCAGAAGATTAAATGCAAGTGGGCTATACATATCCAGGAGAGAAAAATAGAATTAGTTGGACCTAAACTGGGATGCATCACGGCGAGAACACAAATAAACAGCAGCACTCTGAGCTCACCAGGCCAGGCAAGAAAACGTCATGAAAAATTATTATTTGAAATTATCATCATGCTGGGATACAAAACCAGTGCATTTACAGGCTGATAGTTCTAATCTTTAAGTGATTGTATAAAATAAACCACTAAAAATTCCTAGCCGGGCAAAAAGCCTGATAATTTCACTTCCTGGCTTGCCTTCCAAAGACTAATGCAAAGTTTAGGAGCTACACAGTCAAATAAATCTTTGGAGTCCAGCTTTCTTCTTTGAGAAAATGGTAAATATGGTATTTTCTGTATTATACACCACAGCTACAGTCACAACCCAAGAATGTAGATCTTTCACCCATTCATTACAGAAAATATTGCTTGAGGGAAACTGCTTTAAACTGATTTATGTGGTAGACACAGAAAGACAAGCCAGTCAAATTGGACAATGTGGCAGATGGTAATGGATTTATGCATATTTATGTAGCATGTATTTACTTGTCGACTTTGTTATCCATCTTTTGCCCCTTCCAAAAGTAGATGGCAATTTATAACTCAGTGATGCTGGCTGCCTGACACTCCCTTTGCAGTCCTTTCCTCTGGACAGGCTAAAGAGCCTCCTGCTTTGTGCAGCTATTTTAATTGTTTTACAGTTTTATTACAAAACATCCTGTCTCTTACACTTGCTTCCTGAGGCCATCATAACAATGTTAGTTGCTACTGCTTCACTCTGCCTTAGGGGATCTGTTTTTACAGTTACAATTAAAGCTGGTAAGTAGTTCCCCAACATGTTAACATTAATTTGGCTTTTAATTTATTTGACCTTCTAAACTAAGCAAGTAACTCCCTGAGCTTCAGGATGTACAAGTTTCAGTTGCTCAACACTTCTGCAATCATCTGCTTGCTGCTTCTTTTCCACCCCAAACATTCAGGTGCTTTTATTTATTCTGAATTACTTCAGAATATTAAAAAATAGAATCACTTTGCATTGAATATTCCTATGTTTTACATAGCACTGATGCATATATGACCAATCTAATCTGTCAAATTCACAACAGCAATTTGAGAGCAGTTTCTAAAGCCCTGATGCACTTCCAACTATTTCACTTAAACATCTTTACATTACTGAGGCTTCTTTACAGGACACGTCAAAAGCAAAGACCACAAGGATCCAAATAACCAGAAAACAAGAAATTGCTTCAGTTTGGTGATTTTCTGTTGCAGACACAGCAAATCTGAAATAAAGGTGTTGCCAAAAACCTTCTGATACCCTGAGTTCTGATTTTAAAGCACAGTTCTACCCCATGTGCACCACACTGATCTATAGAAACTGATGCCAAAATACCTAGGCACGCATTGCAGTATTTAGGATAACATAAATCTATTGATACATAAAAATGTGATCAATAAATGCAGCTTTATATTGATTATATCTCAATTTAAAGCCTATTTAAGCCCCCCAAGCTGTGGGGAGAATCTCCAGTCAGGCTTTTAGGGCTACTTTGCCTAAGTCACTTTTAAGCTAACTCTAAACTAAGCTGGCACAGCTTCCCCAGGGTTCTGAACATGCCCTTTGCCTGTGAGCTGCTGAATCTCAAACCTTGCTGAGAGAGGTGCCACCCACCTCAGGAGCACTCCCTGGGCAACCAGAGAAGGGGGGATGCTGAGGAAAGACTCATCAAATGGTCATTTAGTTTTAAACCACTCAAGCTCAAGCAAGCAGCAGTCGAGAGAAGAGAGGGAGGGCAGCTTGGGGGAAAAAAAAAGCTAAAAAGGAGATAAGATTAAATGAAAACAGCCACTAAAATAAATCCTCATAAAAAAAAAAAAAAGAAGTATTCATTCACTCCCTCCTGGGTGATTAAAGCATTTGACTCCTCTCTGCAACCTCCCCCATGATGACCAAAGGTTTAAACTGTTACTGCCATCTTCCTTCCAAGCTGCCAAAGCTCTCTCAGCTGCAAAGCCCTTACTCAGCTCCTGAGCAGCTCCAGCAGCCCAGTCAGAGACAACTAACATGAGTATTTGCGCCAGAAAGACAACTTTGAAGCAAAAAAATTACTTTATTTCTGAGTAAGGGGGGAAAAAAATCATAAAAGGGAGATATTAAAATACATGGGATTTTCAACAAATTATAGTTATGGCATCAGCAAAAATCCACATGGCATCTATTTGGCTTGATTTTAGGATGTGCCTCATTAACATAACTTATTGAGTAACACAAAAATTACACCAGCCTTGCAAGATTATTGGCACTCTAACTCCTCCCAG
>JAOEGS010023171.1:0-27481 GCA_025447755.1 Corythornis vintsioides
GCGCTGGGCGCCGCCATCTTCCCTCCGCGCGCGAGGAGGGGCGGGGCGCGCCCCCGTTGGGCCGGCCGGCGGCGCGCACGTGCCTGATGCAACGCCCGGCCGGGCGGGGGGGCGGAGGGGGCGTTTAAAGGGGCCGCGCGGGTGAAACTGGGGAGGGGGGTTGTTTCTCCTGTGATATGTCCGTGTTGGCTGCAAGTCCCGGGGCCGCGCTTCATCCCGGCCCTGCTCCCGGTTGGGGTTCCGCTGCCAGCTCGGGGGCTCCGGGAATGCCTCAGGTCGGCAGCGACACGCTGCTTCAGAAGTGCCGGCGGAGTTGTGAATCGGGTCGGCAGCGGGGGTGTTGCTGCGCGCCTCGATCGGAGAGCTGAGGGTTGGGGATGCTCTCGAGTACCCACGTCCCGGGATAACGGACAGGGCGGCTCGGATGGTTTCGTCTCTAGTGGAAGCTGGCTCGTGTGGAATAACCCTGTCCTGGAGAAACCTCCTCCCGTGCCCTGAGCCCGGTCAAACCCACAGACGTTCTTTTGGGGCCGATATATATAGCTCCCTACTGATGGTGCCTGAAGAAGGATGAAAATCGGATTTCAAGAAGAGGAGCTCAGCACTCCAATTGGAAGGGCAACAGTGTCAAGAGTCTAGTGGATCTGCAGCAGGAGTCTCAGGCTGACAGGAATGCTCCACTGAGATCATCTCCCCAAGTCCCTTGGTACCCAACATTTTGACTCACAGAGCACCCTCATGTGCCATAGCCTTGGGGATCAGCAGCATGTGCCACATCCCAAATAAATGTAAGAGCTTGGCCAGTAAATTTCCCAAAGAAAGTTTATATAAACTCCTGAAGAGACAGCCACTGGCCTGGTTGAACATCCAGAGAGGATGTGCTGATGATACCTGAGTTGCTACAACACAAGCCATGTCCTGTGCCCCATATAGCCCAGTCCCATATTTGCCAGGGGTCACTGAGAGAATGGCTCAAGGGCTGTACAACTCCCATCGGTTTCAGCCACCTTCCTTGACAGTTGGGCTTGCACTTTTACCTTCCTAAAAAGGAGCAGGTCCTTGATGGGAAGCTCAGCCTGTTGCTGGTTGAGACGGGTGGCTGCAGCTGGGAGATGTGCAGCCCAGTGGGGTTGTTGTGCTGTCCCCCAGTGTTCCTGCCACACGGTCCCTTTGGGACACTGCTCTGCCTGCCACGTGAGCAGGAAGGAGCCTGTAGTGGCCGAGAGCCAAACCAGCTGCAGAGCTGCCAGGCAGGAGGGAGCTGGGTGAGTCTCACCTTCCACACTCACTCAGTAGCCAGCCAGGCCAAACCCTAACAGAGTTTTAAATGACAGAAAATAAATGCATGGTCGAGGTGGTGGAAAGTGAAGTGTCCGTGCAATCTTTCTGTGTCAGCTATGAGGACAAATCACCTTGTCTGATCACCTCTCAAAACGCCCATCCTTCACATGAGGGGAAGCTGAGTGTGGACCAACTCCAGCTCGTGTAAACACACCAGCCAAGTCTAGTGAGCTCCATGTGCCCCACTCCTCCCTCACTGTCCTCACCCTTACGAGACCCATCTTCTTCTGCTCTGCCCAGTATCTACAGCAATGGAATATTCTGCTTCTTGGCTCCAGTGACTTGCTGAATAGTACCCAAGAAATTGACACATTTCTAAAGCACAAATCACAGGAAGTAATCCAGCTTTCCCCAAATTCAATAAAGGCACCTACTCATCATCCCCACATCTTCTTCTCAGCCTCATCCTCCACCCTAGATGTCTCTCTGCCTGCCCACACTACACCAAGTTGCATTGGTGCTGCTTCCAAGCACTGTGCCAGCCCCGTATAGCCTCTGAGGAAACAGTCTCCAGGGAAGCTCCTCTGCCAGGCAGGCATCTGGGCAGGAGCTCCCCACTTCCCTTGCTCTGTGTACAGCAGCTTATTTATTTCTCCCTGACTGAAGTGTGTTGCATATTTATCACAGATACTTGGCTGCCTTGACACTGGCCTGAAGGTCTTAAAAATGCTTTGAATGTGGTCATTAACTTCTTTGAGCATCTCTGGGTCTTGCTTGAGTTTGAATATTCCCAGTTCCATTTCTGCCATTCTGACAATGTCACTTGGGGTCCTGACCTTCCCTTTGGGAACAGCTTTAATTCAGTGGCCTGGAATGAAGGTTGTGTGGGGGGGGGAAGAACAAAGCAGCTGGTGTGATCGAAATACCCTTTAGCTCCACCATCCTGTTTGGATCGTAGCTCAGCCCCCTTCTCGGGTTCCACTTGTTTAATCTTGTCTGGTGCTGGGGACAGGAGATCACTATATGTGTTTTCTACAGTTTTACTTTTGCTTTATCTTGGTCTCAAGGACTAAATGCCCATCAGCAGCTCTAGCATCTTGCTCCCATCTCTTTGAACTGCATCCAGGGCTGTGCTGACCTCACGGTCAGCTCAGAGCAGGAGAGTGTTTCCAAAGGGCATCTTTTCCTCTCCCCACCATCTCCAGACCAACTTGCTCGCTGCCAGCCAGTGCTGGTCACGCTGTTCACTGGTGAGGTGAGTAAAGCCCAAACTTTACATGTGAGTGGCAGAATATTAAGGCACAGGCATCTTTAATGCTTTGAAAAGGAGAAAGGAGATTTTTCCAAGAAAAGTCCAAACTTCCCAACCTGAGTCATATGCTTTGACTTAATTTATGTAGCTGTTACCGCTCCATGAATACTACCACACAGGAATGTTGTCAGGGATGATGCACTAAAAGTTGGGCAGCTTTTCTTGTAGCAGCCCTGCAGTGCCACCCTCCAGCAAACCCTGCTGCCGCGGGGGGTTGTTATAGTCCTGATCCCAAGGGACATGAAAATGCAGTGTGACCAACCAAACTGCAGGGCTACCTGAGGCATCCATGGGGAAAAGCTTTTGACTTCTTTCTTTGCCTTTTAACCCCCGTGCTCGTGCCCCTGCTCTGCAGAGAGGGGCCATGCACAAAATCCCATCACAAGCAATTCATCCACTTCTCCTGACAGGGCAAGGGGATGGAACACACCAAGTGTTCATGGCTGGCTTTTTCTATCTGCAGCCCTGTGACCTAGAGAGACAGAAGATACTCCACAGTTTTGAGATAAATACACTTGAACCCTTTACAGCACAGCATATGAACGATCAGCATGAAAAGGGAATACATTCACAGTTGTAAGTAATTTTCAACCTGTGTAATGAAACAGCAGATACTAACGAGTTCCATTACATCCCCATTAAAAAGTGCTTTCACTTAGCAGGATGCCACAGTCCAGTGGCTCTGGTCTGGTGGTTGAATGTTGCAACCCAGCCGAAGGCACCGTGCTGTTCCAGGCACTCATGCCACACGTGGGGTACAAACCAGATCCCATCAGCTCTGTGGAGCTACTGGCCCCTCAATGCTTCCATCGGTCTTCTGTCCATGAGCAAGTGCTGCTGCAAACATGGTTGTGTTGAGTGCACCACATGGGTTTTCCTGGCATCAATAAGGTAGATTTAAATTATAGTAAGTTATTATAACTAGGGAACCAAGAAACAGTGAGAAGAAAAGTTAAAAACTTCTTGATAGTTTGTGTGCAAGACTTCATACTTCCACCCCCTGACTATCAAGGGCATTGGGCATCCTATCTCAATGCTTTCTTTCCCACTTTTGCAGTCACATCAACTCTGGTGCCAGACACAAGCATCCAGCAGCCCAAGCTCTGATGGGCATCACAGAGATACCTAGTGAGGAGGAACCAGGCAGGAACCCCAACAAGAGCCAGTCCTGGATGGTGGGGCCAAGCAGCCTGACTGGCCCTCCCACACAAAATTCAGGTTTCCTCCCACCACACTCGACAAATGGTCTGCAACACCTGTTCCCTGCCCAGCCCAGCCTGGCTGCCTGCCCCAAGCACCAGCCATCACACAGTGGATCACAAGGGACCCTGGGAGGGGACAGCATGCCTGTCAGTGACCAATAACTGGAGATGCATCATGCATGTGAACAAAGGGGCTGAAGCAGTGGCAGCTCCACATCTGCCTCTGCTGGACCCACAGGAATGACTAAATGGTTTCCCTTTAACTGCAGAAATGTGCTACATGGGGATGTTGCATTCACAGTGACATGAGGATCTTCCTCCACTGTGCACGTTTCTGCACCACTTTCCTGTGCACTCAGCACCCAGGGTGCACAGTGACCAGAGTTCCAGCCTGTTCTGAGCGTCCCTTCTGCTCCACTTGTGCCCTGCAGCAAGACAGACTCTCCAAGTGTAACTCACACCCAGCCTCACCAGCTTTGTGTTTGCTTTCCCAAATACTTTGCTGATGCAAAGGAAACATCAGCCTTCTGAATTGTGAGCAGAGCCACCTCTGCCTCTGAGCTGAAGGTCCAACAGAGGAGTGATGATAAACTGGAAGCAAAGCAATGCCAAAACATAGGGCAGCACACACCATCCTGTCCCTGTGTCACCAAATCAAACTGGGGACAGTCCCCTTAGCCAGGACTCTGGGACCACCACCGAGCCTGCAGCAGCCTCCCAATAACACCCTGTCAGCAGCTGATCAGCGAGTCAGAGGTAAAAGGGCTTCAGTAAAGTGCAATGCCAGCACCCAGCTGTGGCCACCGTTGTACAAACACAGCCCATGGGACACAGGCGAGGGGATTAAGAGATCTGTGTCAACAGCAGGTCTGTGTATACAAACACAGCAGCTAAAAGGGCTCATGTTCATGCTTTGTCCCTATGAAGGTCACTGGGGATGGGAATGGGTTGTGGAGGGGTGGAATTGCGTCATCCGTGTCAGCCCTTCCTTCGGCTGAGCAGCCAGAGGTGAACAGGGCTGGAGACAGCAGAGTGAGATTGTCCTAGGCAAAGGAAGCCTCCCTGTCTCCCTGTTCCCCTTCCCACAGAGACCTGGACTGGTGTGTCAGATAATGCTGGAGTGCCTGGAAAGTTGTAGGGAGTAATCAGGAGGGCTGACGAAGCTCACCTGGTTCTGGAGACAATGTACAAGCAATGGAAAGGAATTGCTTTGTCAGTGGTTTTAAAAAGTAACCACAAAGCTATTGCTGTAGAAGTCTCTTTGAGACCAGCAGCTGCAAAAGCACCAACCAGAGTATCTCTAATTAACCCCAGAATATAGCATGTCTTCTCTCTGAGCTCCAGGGGGCAAGCAAGACTGTGGGATGTTCATAGACACACTCCTGTAAAGCCTTCAGGAAGATCCTGAATCCACTGCCCATGGACAGAGAGCAGATCTGGAGTCCAGGCCATAAGGGATGTATTTTATGATTTTATTCTTGCCTTTGCTTCTTCTGTCCCTGTACTGAGCTCCTGAGTTTCTTGACAGCCAAGCAAGAAACAAGAGAAGAAGGCATGCACACCAGGGACCTGAGGCATTCTCTGCCTTCAACACTGTCAGTGGAAGGTAATGTAGGATTGGAAGTTTAACTACAAAGCTGAGGATGCAGTCTCTGTGTTCTGCATCAATGCATTAAGTTTTACATGTATATAAAGTGATATCAATTTTATCAAGTAAATGAAGAAGTCCTGATGTTGTTGGCTGATGGAGGTTTTTGCAGTGATGACAACTACTGATCAGCTCCAGCCATGCTGTGTCAAAGTGATCTCAGGACAGTAACACAGAATTTGCAGATGGATTTTGTTATTTTTTTGCTGCCCAATTTCACAGTGAGCAGAAAGATTTTTTCTCATTCATTGAGAAGGATAGTGATGACCTATATAGGAGTCTGACCTTCTGTCAGGCTGGTTGTTAAACTCTGAATTTAAATGATGAGAAAAAGAAATGCAATGTGAAGCTACATGCATCCAAAGTCAAGATTTCTTGTCTGTGTTTCAGTTTGATTTTCATGCTTCTCAGCCAACCCCATTTGTTCCTAAACACATTTTCATCTGACAGCAAGCAGGGACAGGACTTCAGGGTGGAAACAACGGGAGCCAGACAGGAGCTCGTCCTCTTCAGGGAGAGACAGCTTTCAGGTCTTCTCCATCCTCAGAAAAAAAAAAATAGGGGAAGAAAACATGTTGCACCAATCCACCCCTGCAAGGTGCTTCTAAGCTCCTGCTCCCACAGCAAAATCTTGTCTCTGTTTCAGTAGAGCCAGCATGAGGTTGGCACAGGACTCAAGGTAGCACTGAGGACACTTCAGCTCTTCAGAAAAACTTGGCAGCAAATTGCATCCTTACTCAAAATTGCCCCACAAGCCTGCCAGGCAGGAGAGACCTCTTCACACTTGAAACACGGCTTTTTGAGCTTGCTTCCAGTCTACAGCCTTATCTTGTTATTGTGTAACTCCTCTTCTAAAGATGAAAACTGAAGCTCACGCCAAACCAAAACATCTCCGCAGTTTATCCGAGAGGGGAGGAGCATGTGATGGTGGCCCAGAGCCTGGAGTGTGATGACAGCCAGAGCCTGAAGAGCAGCCAGGAGTGGTTAACTCATGGGGGGCATCAGACCTTCCCAGTATAACAGGAGAAGGATAAATCCATGTTAAAACTTGTTTTTGACCATCCCCTCTGCCTGGTGGGCTTGAGCCACCAGAGAGAAGAAAATCTAGAGCAGCATCAGTCCCTGTGCACACATCCCTCCCCTCCTGCACCTGCCAGATCTTCAGGTCTTCACTTCCTTTTCCCAGAAGCTTCCAAAAAGTTTTTTGTCCAACACAGTCTCTCTGATGGGCATGAACCATCCTGTTCCACATGACACTGCAATTCCTATGCTGGCTGTTTCTGCAGCTGTACTCACCTTAGCTGTTAATTTAATAATTTATTTTAGTGAACTTCATCAAGGCACCTCTAGCCTTTCTAAACATGGTGACAGCACAGTCCAATTGACAAAAATATTGGTGGAGGCTGGAGTATCAAGCTGCTGGTGCTCACACCAATTGTGGGGCACCTGAGCACATTGTCTTCTTGATCTTCAGACACAGGTACCACCTTCCAGGGTTCTCCAGCCCGTCCCCTCCTCATCATGCTCTCTGGGAGTCCAAATACTTCCATGTTGTCCCCTTTCCAAGCAAGGGGTTTCAGTGAATGATGCATGCTCCCCAGCTGCTATTTGGGGACTTACTTGGTTGTGTGATAGCCCAAAAACCAGGAAAAAAACCAGAGAAATTGTGGTAAGATCAGATGCTCACATTTAAACATTTTTCTAACACACTGAATAACCCTTTTCATCCCATCTTGAAGATTTGCTGGATTCTGAAGGGAAATCCTGCCCTTTCATCCCACTGCTAGAGACAGGACAGGGCTTGGAGCCATCTCCTGGGCTGGATCTGCTCCAGAAGCAGCTGCTGGTGCTCAAAGGGTGGCAACACCAGCACCAGAGAAATCAGGATTCATCCTTCCCTGGAAGAACCAGTTCTCCAGGTAGCAGTAAATGTCACTTTCCCTTGGGCAAAGGCCAGGGACCCTGGCATTGCTTTTCAGATAGGCAGGCTGCAAGTCATGCAATGCATGTGAAGAGGGGAGATAGCACAGCCAGGCTCTGAGCGTGGGGCTTTCAGGAGCAGCCAAAGAGACTTAGTGAGCCAGCGGGTCTTTGCCCATGATAAAAGCTCAAGCACCCATGTATGTAATCAGGAGAGGGCAGCCTCAGCTCTCAACTGCATCTCTGGCAATGCAGGCTGGGTGGGGTGACATAGGCACACAAGGCTCCTGTGCTGGAGATAACCCAGCACCTCAGGAGACAGAGCTGACAAGGGAGAGAGGGAGCTGCCTCCAACATGTAGAGTTTCCCACCATGACAGGTGCTGGTGCAGCCCAAGAAGTTGTACAGCTGTGTTGGGGTTCCCTGAAGAGGCAGTCCCTCAGGAACTGGCAGTGCCAGTGCTGGTGCTCCCTCCCTCACCCTTTAGAAATCCCTCCATCCCTGCTTCCACAGAGAGGAGAACCAGGAGGTAAAAGAGAGCTACTGGGGGTGGCTCAGCACCAGGGCCTGTAGATTCTCCACCACCAGCATCCTTAGCTCATCCAAACCACCTCCTCTCCTGTTCAGAGACACTTGCAGTTTCTGGAACTCACTACTTTCTTGCATTAGTCTTCATTTGCCTCTATGGGCAGGTTTCCTAAATCGTACAGCACTGAAACAGGGCCTCGCCCCAGTTCTGCAGTCATGAGCATGCCTCTGGGAACAGCTCGACCATGTCTCTGTGCCCACCCTTCTGCCAGAAGCTGCTCCACCAGCAAAGGCTCCATGCTTACAAAGAAAGCTTTTTTTTCTTTTTTTTTTCTTTTTTTTAGCGAGGTGGGATGTTAGAAGAGTCTGTCAGCCTGAGAAGATGCTCCCAGTTCCCTGCCAGGGGTTATATTTTGTCCCCCTACTGTTTCTTTGAGGGTGGCATGGCCCCAGGCCTCCATCCAGCTGGTGGTGCAGTGCTGGATGAGTGCCAGCCCGTACCCATGACTCAACAATATCACCCACCCCTGTAAGCAGGCACCCTAGAGCAACATCGTAAGAAAGAGGATGTCCTTGGCCCCCTCCCAGAACTGCGCTGGCCCCAAGTGCCAAAGGAGAGCTTTGGCCAGCCATGCACCCCCATGGGCACTGGCTGTGTTCCCAGCCATCGGGCAAGTGCCATGGAAAACTCACTGAAAACCTGTTTACTGCTCTCACAGCCTTGTGCTTTGATTTATTTATTTTTTTCCAAAGAATGTTTGGGGTTTGGGGGGAATGTTCTCTTCCCCCTCTCCCTGCCTCCCAGGGTTCTTTCTGGAAAGGGATGCAAAACCACCACTTGATGCAGTGGGAATTGCTTATCATTCCTGGAAGGGATGAGACCCCAGGATGGGGCAGGGAAAGAGAGATGTTTGGACTGTCACTGTGCCCCTTGAAACCCTGGCAAGGTCACAGAGGTGGCTTTGGGATGGCTGGGGATGGGAAGCAGCCCAGAACCAGCTTGAATTTGACAGTGTTCTTCCCCTTTCCTGCTGGGAATGGAACCAGGGCACTGAAGACCCAGGAAAAATGTTCAGGGCACTGAAGACCCAGGAAAATAGTTTGGAAGGAAATGCTGCTACTGGCTTCTAGATGAGGCGGGGGAGCAGGGGAGCCCCAGGGAGCGGAGGAGTAGGGAGCCTGGCTTTGCTGCCATCTGCCGCCCGGTGAGCCCGGTACCAAACACCGCTCATCTCAGTGGGAAACCCACAACACTGTTTTTCTCAGCTGGGGGGTGTCCCTTTCATCCAAAAAACATTTAAACCAGCCTTTTCCTTTATTCAAAAGGAAGACGTTTGACCTGCAGGGACAAAAGGCTTGCTTGAAAATGATGTAGCCCAGGGTGGGGAAAGCTCTGCTGGCAGGCAGCTGCCTCCTGCCTGGCTCCAGCCCAGAAATAAACCTCATGAACATATTGGGATGTTTGCAAGGTGTCCTCAGCACAGTACGGGGTTGATACGCCCTCGCTCTGGCTGGGACTGTCGGCCAGTCCATGAGATAGCATCTCAGCTCCCGGAGCTGGCCTCCCACAGCACCAGTACCAGGAGAAAGAGTGACGCTCCACAAGACTGACAGCCTTTGTATATTGATAGCTGCAAATAGCTATGTGTGCAATAAATGTATATAAAATCCAAATTTCCATGTGTTCCCAAAATGTTTTGTTTCTGTGTCTTCTGCTCTCAGGGACAGTGAGATTCCATAAATCTCAGCTCCAGAGGCACCTCAGAAGCCACCAACTCCAGCTGCACCTCAGAGGGGTTGGCTGGCAGAAACCCAATGCTGAAAAAGCCCAGAGGTTTCATGCTCTTTGCAAGATTGGAGATAATTTATCAGAATAGTTCCTAAACCCTTCTACTCCTTGTGGTGCCCTGTGCTCCACATGGGATTAGAGAGCTAAACCTCCCCAAAACAGCAAGAGCCTATTGGGAAGGATGCACCAAGAGCTGGTAGGGCTGTGGGGCAGCATGTCTAAGTCACCCCATGCCACCCCTCCTCCGGTGATCTGTCTCTGAGCCCCAGTGCCCCTGTAGCTTGCACTGTGCTGCAGTCCCAGGGATGCCAAACATCTGCTTTTACCACCAACAGCAGCAAAATCTGGAGGTTTCTGCCATAGGATCCGGTGGCTTCCAGTCGTTTACACAGAGTGTCCAGGGGGTGGCACATGTGGACTGTGGCCAGTGGCTCCACCTGGGGACTGGCCCAGTCCATCTCTCCTGGCTGGGTCACACAGCCAGTCCCAGGTCATGCTCTGCACAGAGATGCTGCTGGTCAGGTGACAGTCACCTGTGGTCAGGAAGACTCTGCAACATGTGCATCCTGCATAGCTCCTTTGAGCTTTTCCCACCGAGGATGAGCAGAGAGACAAGATGGAGATGCAAACAAGCTGGGTTTACCTGATTGTCCTTCAGCTCCCATGATTTATGGGTCTGGCACTACCCTGTGCTACTCTAAGGGCATCACCCATGGCCAGGCAGAGATATTCTGGCTGTCCGGTCTTCCCACCATCTGTTGAGTAGGGATGTACATGCAAAATGTACTTACTGTCAGTCTGCCTGAGTTTCATGTGCCCTGGGAGCCGTTCACATCCTGCCCAACAGAGAACTCTCATTCCAGCCCTGGTCCTTTCTGTGACCAGTGAGGATGAGCTGCCAGGATGATGTACCAAGGAAGGTGGGGGATTCACCAGCTCCCCAGGGGTTTGGCTGTCACATGCTTGAAAACATGCCCTGCTGGTAGCTAACAGAGCAGTACCATGAATCCCTGATGCTTTGTTAGTTCCTCCCCTTCTGGCTGCTATGCAAGTCCCAGGGTGCCCATGGGTTACAAGACATCAGCCTGGAGCATCCATGTCTGGCTGCTTCCCCTGGGATGGCTTGTGGACAGAGCAGGGATGGACATCTCCTCCCCTAAGGAAACTTGTATGACTGCAAAACCAGGATCTTTCCCCATAAAAACTCCCTAGAGTTTTTCACCAAATATCAAACTACTTGCTAGGGACCACTCACCTGTAAGGTGGATTTTACAGACCTCTTGGTTGTTGTGTCCATCAAGGCATCAAGGTGTTAGCTGTGTGCACTCTTGTTGACACATCCATCCAGCTCCCAGGGCCACCATCATTCTCCTCTGAAGTCCTGGTGGGGGTTAATTTTTTCAGGGGATCTGTGTCATGATACCATTTGCAGATCATGGCATTGCCCAGATGACATTGTTTCATGCTGCCATCAGTGCTGGTGTGATCCAGCACCTAGCACTGGAGAGAAAGGTCTGGGCTGGGTGCAGGACATACTTGCTTGGTCCAAAAGGAAGGGGGGAACCATACAGGTAATATGTTCATAAACTCCCTGGATTGTGGGGATTGTGCTGCAGGTTGTTGCCTCACATAGTAACTGAGAAAAGCTTCAAACATAAACATTAGCAATAAACATTAGCCCATGGGATGGAAACCATATGGGAGAAAGCCATGGACAGAGCCATGAAGTGAGGCAGAGGAGGCCAAAGCTCAGGTCCCAGAGTGGCCTCACAAGTCACCTCAGTTGCAGGGTAAGGGGATGTGGCAGCCTTTCCTCTCAATCCCCCACCTCCAAAGGGATGTATGACAGGGCTGTCCCCAAAGCCCAACTCCTCTGAGCTCCATAGGTCCAGCTCCTACCACCATCACTGACACCTCTTGCAGGAAGTCAGGTCGTCCCACTTTGGGCTTCACCACCACGGCTTCTGCTCCAGTTTGCTCCTAAGGATTCCTGCACCCTGGTCCCGAGGGAGACTGCACCCCTGCCCTGCATTGCACTGCAACCCCGCAGCGCAGAGAGCAGCTCTCCCAGACCACCACCGGCGCTGGCTGCTGTATTCGGCTGTCAACAGATGGAGCTAACGACCCGCCTGTCCCCGGCCACCCTGCACCTGATCCCCAGAGCGGCGGGGCCAAGGTCGCGCCAGGGCTGCAGGAGGGCTCGGTGGGCAGCCGGGGGGCTGGAGATGCCCGCGGCCGGGGGCGGTGTGATGCTCGGCAGACGAAATGGCCACGTCCGACACGCCACCCTAACCTGTCCTCTGGCCGTGGGACGAAATATCGGGCTCCTTTTGCACAAAAGGCAATGTCAAATGGACTGCCAGACCCAACTGGGTCTGGCATGGGAGTGCTGAGAAAGGTGATGGGCATCGTGGGAACCATGAAAAGGACAGGCTGCGGGGGTTGGAGTACTGCATGGAGAGTCCCGTGCCTGCGCGGCCAAGGGCTGGAGGAGACAGATCTCAGGTCTCCACCTCAGGGCTCCTCTGTGATTAACTGCCGGGCTGCACTGCAGATTAGCTGCAAGACCGCTGCGTTTGATGTACGGGGCAGGAGGCCGGCAAGGGATTCCCCCCCCTTCTGAGGTTAATCCTTCCCTGCCTATCGCAGGCCTTTGATTGCAAAACCTTGCAGATAAACCTCCTTAGTCACCAGCAGACAGCAGGCACCGACCAAAAGGATGCGGGCAGGAGCATGGGTTGGTGAGATACAGAATTTGGGAGTTTTCCTGCAGCAGCTGGTGGCTATAGAGTGTGCATGCTCCTTGCAGCCTTGAAGCCACCCTCCAAAAATGGAGAAAAGTGCTTTTCTTTTTACTAATCTTGATGTATTCTGCTTATTTAACCATACAAACTAGCCATGTAAAGACAAAATGAGCAACTATTCCTACACTCCCTGTTTGAATGAAACATTTCCAAAGTCAAAGCACTTCAACAAATCACTAACACATCCGTGAACATGAGGTCTGGGATATGGCAATAGCCACACCACTCTGCCACTAGCCCCAACCAGTTTTTATCACACACATATAACAGCCATAAAAACCAATGTGGAACAATCAGGGCTGTTTTTGCAAGGAGTGGTTGAGTTTTGTATTTTAATAAGCCTCAACCCTCTCATAATTTTTCTCTTTAAAATGCCAAAAGGCACCAGCCCAAAGCAAGGCTTAGAAAATTCCTGTAAAATAGCTTGTAAGTGTCTAAAAGTCTCCGAGTTTCCCTCTCTTGGTCTTAGAAATGCCACCTCCAGAACAGCTCTGTGTGGTGTGAGATGGCTTGAGGAGGTCTCACTCATGTCTGTCCCACTACAGGTCAGGAGCTGCAGAGGGGGCTGTGCTGTGACAGAGGTTTGGGTCAAACGTGTCCAGACAATTAGGAGAAAGAGCTGCTAGAATGGGGACAGCAAGAATGCAGGACAGAGATGTCCTCAGCACATGACACTCTTGTTTGTCCCCTGCCTGGCCACTGAGCTCAAGCCCCATGACTGCACCTGACTGTTCCCTACAGAACCTTGTCCATCTCAGTTTTACTATACCCTTCACATAACCTGGCCCAGGCTTGACTGTCCTCCTATGGTGCCTGAATAACTTGTCTTAATATCTAACCTTTGAGCTTTCTCATTGCAAATGAAGTTGATTACATCTTGGCCCAGCTCCAGCAGACCCTGAGACCAATTGATCACTGTTGTCTCAGAAATCTTGGGAGGCTCTTATCATGTTTCCCTCTGTCTCCGGCTTTCTAGAAAAAAAAAAAAACACACACCATCTCTTTGGCCAGGTCGGACCATCTACTTTGTCATCCCTGCTGCTGTGCTGACTCATTTGAGTGTCTGCATTCTGCCCTGAGCCCTGTGGGGCTCACTTTGATTGATGTTCAAAGGAGGAATCCCAATACCTGGAAAATCACCCCGTCTCACTTGCTTTGCCTATGCACTTGTGAGTTGAAGCCAGGCAGATGATTCACGGGGTTTGAATGAGGTTTGGTCATCTAGGATCTTTCTTTGGCATATGCTGGCCCTGGTGTACTTCTTGGTGATGTTGCATGCAGCAAAGTACTCTGCCTTCTGTGTTGCTCAGAAATGTAGCTCTGGTTTAAAGGAGGTTCATCCATTGCTGGATGTGGGGCATGGGCGACTCAACACTTCAAGACTTGAAGTCAAGGTAGGACATCACAATGGGGCTGGAGGCACCAACCTTCCCATAGGATCCACGTTGGGGAATCCTTGGACTGTCACTCACAATGCAAGGGGTCACCAATATGCACACATACATCTGTATGCACATCTGCACACCCAGAGTCACATGATGTCCATCCAGCTTGCCAGTCAAGGATGATCCAACCTGAAGGTGGAGTGAGCCAATATAGCTTTACCCAGCTGCCTCTTGACTTTACTTTTTCCAGTGACTGACACATCAAATCCCTCCACATCTGAGGTCAGCAGAGAGCCCTCTCCATCTTCCCAGACTTCAACATGGAGGACATAACATTTTTCACCCACCCCTCTGTCAATCATCCTCCCCTTCCCCCTGCTCTAGGATTTAAAGAAAGAAAAATGCACAGGGCAAACAGCTTGAAGACAGCATCCAAGCAATTATAAAAGTGCTTTCTGCCAGCTGCTAGACTGCTCGTCACCAATCTGATCGGTAGACTAAACAGCAAGGACCGGGGCCGATCCTCCCTCTGCTGCTCCAGCCTGGAAGCGAGAGGGGCTCAAGGGAGCGCAATGGTTAGCATCAAAACTGGCAGCAACATCCTAATGGAGAAGGCCAAGGGAATCCTGCAACTGCTTAATGGAGGCAGGCAGGAGGAGGTGAAGGAAGGGCTGAAGGGACCCTGGAGGGTGGAGCTTGGACTGTGGGAATGGAGAACCCTCCTGGGCTGGGGCATGCTTCCCTCAGGGCAAGGTGCTCTCCAGATACAATCCTCCAGCCTTGCATCATCCTTCTTCCATTGTCAAATCTGCATGTCCAAGCCTGGAGTGCCAACAGCTGGGGTTTTAAAGGCGACATTTTTCCCCTTCAGTTGCCAGAATCTTCCTCTTCCTCTCACTCCTAGTGCTTCACTGGACAGATAACATAGGCAGTTTTCCCTGGGGGGCTGGGGGCTCAAGCAGAGCAGCTGGCGTTATTATCTGGTAGTTGGTCCCTTATCTGGCAGCCAATTTCAGCTCCAGGGAGTCAGCACCTCTCAGGTGAAGAAGGCTGGGTTACCAGCTGCCTTCACTGGGCACCCAGAGGGAGGTTATCAGCCTGGCCACCTTCTTGTCTGGCTGAGCCCCATCAGATATTGTCTCTCGAGCCCCATCAAATAGTGTCTCTCAGACATCCCTGGGGGTCATGGGGTGGAAATGGAACATTGCATCTGGGGAGCCCCAGGCTTCCTAAAAATAAGGAAAAAAAAATAATATTGGTGGCTTAGGTTCCTCTTTTCATCAGTTAGCAGCAATGCACGATCGTGACAAAAATCCCCAGAGCTGTAGTGGTGTTGGAGAGAGATCTGCAGCTTTTATCACTCTTATCTCCCAGCTTCTGGAGGAGCATGCTGCCTGCGTGGGGGTCTGGGCAGGGACATGGTGCATACACCAGAGGGAGACCAGCTCCCCTCTAAATCATGGCTTGCCATGATTTACGCTGAGGCTCACAGGTTAGGTAACTTCAGTAAACAGAATAAACAGACCTTGCTCTGGATTTATGGACCGCCAAAAGGACCTTTAACCACAGAAGAAATGTGCTTTCCAGCTCTCTTCTATCACCAGATACCAACCAAAGGCTTAAATGCCTATGTCAAGCCTACAGAGCTCAGGATTTGGGCTGGGTTCAAACTACTCGTTCATCCTCCCTGCTACCCAAGTAAGTAATCTCATAGTTCATCTCCCGTTCACCTCTCAGCTATCCACTGACACACACACATATGCAATGCCAGAGGAGCCCGAGGGAGCAGGGGTGGGATTTTTCTTTTACTTGGGCTTAAAATAAGTCATATACAAGCAGGCAAAAGTGTGGAACTGCTCTGCAAACAGGTTGCTCTCTCCTATAGCTACTTGAAAGAGGTGACATCTTTTTGGAGTGCTGCTGGACCCTTTCTCGTACGGTCAAGCAAGGAGCTTTGACTGCTGTTGCCGAGATAAACCTTCCCAGTATGAGACCTGCTATTTAAAGATAAATTAAGAGTGGTTTTGCTTTTTTTGGAGTGAAAGAGGTGTTAGATTTTCGTGTGTTTCTCAAATATCTAATAAGTTTCTCCTTTTAGATGTAGAAACTTGTACAACTATGATATTACCAATGATTCATGCAAATTCAAAGGGTGTGAATAAAGGCACTATGCCCAAGGAATCATTTGTTGTCAGCCTTTAGACTATTATTTTTAATGTGCAAATGCTGCAGAAAAAGCAGCTGGAGAAGAAGAGCCTGTTGAACCCTAGACAGTCACAGCTCATGCTCAGGAATCTGATCCCACTGGTGTCAGGAGCAAGGTAGAAAGTGCAGCAGGTGGGCATAAAGCCAGAAGCCAGGCTGGAAAACTTTGGAAAATTTGGCATTAATAGGACTTCTTGCTTTCCTGTACTCATCAGTCACAGAGACCAACGCAGAAAACACACTGCTACAAAATAAGTTCACAAAGCCCAGTGTTACTCCTTCCCTTGGTAGCCAGAGAGGCAAAAGCATCCAGGAAAGTGCTGCTTTCTCTCCATCTTGAACATCTTTAATTCCATTGAAAGCAAGCATACATATTTGAAATGGAATTATTTAAATCCATGAATTGTTCTAAATCCAGGAGAATTGCCAAACTCCTTATTTAATACATTTTCAAATTGCCTTTTCCTTTTGTCTCGGGGTGCCAAGATATGGCTATTTAATTACAAGCACAACCTCCATGTAAGGCTCCCTTGTAATAAGTCTGGTGTGGAAAGGCATCCAATTTTTCCATTGTCTGACTGTGGTGCTGCAATTAGTGTTTTATCCCCAGTTTGCATTTGGCATGGCGAGCAATGTTTAGGGGAATGGGCTAGCAGTAATCTCTGGACCTGTTGTTATCCTGGACATTAGAGGGGACTAAATCCAGACTCCTGTCAGGGGAAGGGGACTTGGGCTCGCTGTTTTCTGCTGCTCGAACCTGAGATCAGAGACCTTTGCTGTCTGGGAGAAAAGGAATGGGAAAAAGGACTAAATAAAAAAAAAAAGTGGAAAAGGAGAGAATAAAGAATGACATTGTAAAGAATCTGCAACATGGTCCTTGCAGCAGCTGCATGAAAATGTTTCCCTTGGTTTGCTTGGAGTCAAGAATGAGAGCCAATCTATATAAGGAGTTGGTCCAGGTATATATGAAGAAGTTCAGTTCTGAAAATCACTGCAAAGTGCTTCCCCAAAGATTGAGAGGACTTGGATGTGAAGGGATGGGATACAGCACCATTTTCCAGCTGGGATGCCCTGAACCCAGGATAGAGAACTCTCAATTCTGGAGCCACTGAACCCTACCTGAAGGACCAGGGTGTGTAGAGTTCACTCAGACCCACTCCCACCCCAGGAAACCTAATTTAAACCAAAACACCTCCTGGACACAGCAAGTGAGGACCACCCACTCACAGGCCTCCCCTCTGCCATCAGGCTGCTGCTAATAGGTGTGGTGCCACCCCAGCAGTGCAGTGATTTCCCCCCCCATCACTTGCCAAAGTTGCCCACTGTCCTCATCCCACAGAGGTGACCAGGGTGGGCTTCAAAGTCACCCTGGAGGTGATAGAGCATGGTGGGAGACATCTCCCCACTATCATTCCCCCAAATTTGTGTCTGTGCTGCCCACTCTGCTCCATAGAAAAGAGAATATGGAAGGGACCCCGGCTGATGTGGAAATACACATGAGTGGTGCTAAGTCCTGCTGTTGGGGCTGGTGGGGGCCTCAGACAGGGCTGGAGCAGTGCTCAGCATCTGATGCTGGATCTCCATCCCTCGGACACGCATTCCTGTGGGCTCAGGGAGTGCTGGGCTGTCTCTGGCTCCCAGGGAGCATCCAGGCCATGGTGGAGCCAGCCTCATCCCCATCCATCAACCTTATCAGCAGGCACTGGCAGCCCGGCGGTCCCTGGCTGCATGGACAGCAGGCCGGAGCCGCACGGCGAGAGACAGGCAGGAGGATTTGTGGCGATAAGCCACGACACAAACAAAAACAACTCTCCTCCTTGGGTACTTCAAAGAACAGAGCTGAAATTTATGCGACTTCAGAGCCAATGTGGGTGGTGACAGGGCAGGGGTAGCCTCGGTGCAGGGATGAGGGCAGGATGCAATGCCAGGGCCACAGATTGCCCATGCAGAGCTGTGTCTCTGACAGAGTATCCTGTGGAATTTAAATGGGATGCAAGGTAATGAGAAAAGTAGATTACCCTGCACTGAGAAGAGCACAATATGATAAAAGCAGCAGCTCAGCCCCAGGCAGGGTTGTGCCCCGTGGCAGTGGGCTCTCTGTGCCCACGGACTCCCAAAGCATCCCATAAAAATGTATTCTGAGTGATTTGCAGGGAGTGGGCTGAAGAGGGCCATTTGCTTTTTACATGCAACTGTCTCACCAGCAGCTTTGGAGACCGGCTCATGGGCTGTCAAACAGAAGATTTAAGGCTATTCCCGAGGAAAGTAAGAGCCCAGACACAACCTTGCTCCACCTGCCTCGAAGAGTTCCCACGAGTGTTTCCCCTGCTTGCATTAACCAGTATTTTATTCCTCTCATGGTCCCAATGAAATCTGTGAGACCTCTTGTGGCATGAGCCGAAACTCCACATGTGTCCAGCAGCCGTCACACCCGGGCACAGCGGCTGGGGGGCTGGTAGGGCTGCTGCCACCCCATCGACACTGCCACCACATCTTCAGGGTCAGCGTCTGAGTAGCACCAAGGGAAAAGACATTTCAGGACTAACTGGAAAAAGAGCTGTGCTGTGGTTAATATGGGGGTGAAAGCATCTTCCACCTGAGATGGCTTTTGGATGATCTACTGCCACAAGCTGCAAGGAAAGACCCAGAGAGGAGATCTGAGGGAGATTAAATCCAGGCTGCACCACGGCAGTGGCCTTGGGGAGAACAGGAATGCTGGGGTAGGGGTGTGTGTGTGTGGGGGTGTGATGTATAGCAACATATATACACTTACAAACAAGTATACACATATGCTTATACACATATTAACTTCCAGCTGTGCATACACAGATCTTAATTTTAAAGTGTAATAATGCTATTGAAACAAAATGACACACACCTTTGCTGGTAATTGCCTCTTTTTCTCTTTATAGGGCTCAATTTCACTGAGCTTTGTCTTCAGGCCAAGTTGTGTTAAAAAATTAATGATCATAATTTTTTTTTAAAGTACCTTAAATTTATATAAGCATCATTCATCAAATACTGTTGACAAATAGTCAACAAATGACTAAAATTTAGAACTTTTTTCTTTATTTGATTTAATTTCCTTTCTCCCAGAGTTAAGAGCCTGTTCTTTCAATTTCCTTTCTCTCCCCTCTCCTTACTTTCAGTAAAGAGACTTGAGGGTTAAGGGGATTCCCATCTGTTTCACTTGAGTTGCATTTAATTGAATTAAAAGTGGAAGGAGTCCTTATTTTATTATCTAGTTCATTACCAATCAGACCTATGTCAGGTGAAGGAGGAAGTGTTTATTTCACCCTGTACCTTCTATGGACAAAAAGCCCTTTTCCTCAGCTGCCCCCACAGGAGGTATGGAGGAAGGGTCTCATCAGATGCACTTTGATGACAGGCATTCTGATGCTGGAAGCCTCATACTTCCTGCTTCATCTCTTGCATCAGCACAGCTCTTCTTTCAACTTTCTATTCTTACTGTGACTGTGGCCTGGAACTTCTTGATGAGCTGCTGACCTTCCAGAGTTCTCCCCTTTGCTTCCAGAAATGACTCCGCATACCAGCCCCACTACTGGGCATTAACCACTGTGCACTAGGATCGTGGATGTGACCATGCACCAGGATCATGTTTTTGAGCAACCACCATGCACCAGTTCATCCGAATTGGTGATGTCAAAGGTGCCTGACTCGGTCTGATTGGCCATCAGGTGATGGGGGCGTGGGCTCCCCGCTCAACCCTCCTTAAAGGGGGCCAAAGCCCCCCACCCCAGTTGAGATGGTTCAGCCTTTGCTGAGAGTAGCTTGGCAGCATCCTGTGCCTTCTCTGCTGCCCTGCCAGGAGAGAGCATGCCTGCACATATACATACTTTCATACATTATGATATCTTGTTTTAATTACATTACAGCAAATGACTCCTTCCCTATGGTTTATATCAGTGCTTTGGGTTTGTAATTTATCTTGGCACAGTCTAGACTGGAGCCACTTTGAAGCTGTCTCAAACAGGATGAGAACAAACAATTTTTCCAAAGTGACTGGATTAAGAAAACTGGCAGCTATTCATCTTTGAGGGAAGACTTGTAGAAACACTGTGTCCCTGCTGGAGTCCTGCCAACCTCCTGCTCCCTAACCTGCTGGGACAGATTGGTCCTAACCTTCAGAGGGTGGGAAATCAAACCACTGGCTACTGTGCGGGGGGGGGGGTTGTTGGCACGGGGCACCATCAGAGGTGTCTGTGCAAGGAAGACCTGTTTTATTGCTAATTATTTGTCCCAGCTGTTAGACAATAGGTGATTGTGCTGAGCAGATGGTACTGCAGCAGGAGATCTCGTGTCCAGCATCAGGGAGCACTGACTACAGCCGGTCCTGCTGCTCCTCCAGCATGAGAGGCCTTTGTCACACCATCCCACACCCAGAGTGTGGCTTCTCCACCCATTCACTAGCCCACCTACAGTACCTTCCATATAAACTTTATTGACATCCTTAATGCAGGAAATCTCTCCTTATTTTCTTTGGATAAAAGTAATACTGAAAACATCTTTACTAACTTCTAGAGTTTCCCAAAGATATTTCTTTCTTAAAAAAAACCCACAACAAACAAACAAGACCAAACTCTTCCATTGGCTGGAAATATTTTCCTTCTAAATCACTGTTTTCAAGCACCCCAAAAGTTGGAGGTCTCACTTTAGAAGCACAGTATAGGGAATATGTCTCCCTCAACCCTGCACTGAGTTTATATGGATCCCCCCAGCATGTGCAGCATGGGGGTTTCAGGGGGTTCTCAGGGCCTCTCCACCCTATTAGTACCCTTGTTTCCTAGTCTGCCAGCCCTGCCAGAGACAGCTCTTCATCACCTCAGGACCTGCCAGGCTCCCTGGCTGCCCTGCATTGCCACAAATCCAGCTCTGAACAGCAGCAGAACTCTCATGGAAACACATGTTTTCTATATTCTTCCACCCAAATGCTGGTTTTTAAATATTCTAGCAGCACTGTTCTCTTGGCAAAAGCTGCCAGGGTTTATGACAGATCCCTCCTCCTTAAGGCTTTGAAATAAGGCTGTAAACATGCTTGCCAGGTTAAAGTGTTGCCTGTAAAGAAGGTTGCTCCCCTCATGATGTGCCTATTGGCTCCAATTAGCACTGGCAGGAGTAAACCGCAAAGAGAAGGCAGAGCTTATCCCTGGGAGTGAACTGATATATTTACAGCATTTTCAAAGCAAGATGGATATTGGGTTTTTCTTTATGAAGCTACCCATATGCAACAGGAAAAAAATCCCAACCATTCCCTAAGTAGCTGGAAGCAGGAGGATGCTGTCTGCTTTCCTCAAGATAGAAATCCTGCTTTGTTTATTAAGAGTGGGATAAGATCAGCTGACATTTTATTGAAGCTTTGCCCCGGCCATCACCATAGTTGGGGACAGGGAACTCTGCCCAGCTATGACCCAAGCAGAAGACTAGAACCTTGGCACTATGGGGCCAGGAGCCAAGGGCTGGTTTAATCTTGGTTTTGGGTGCCTCAGTGAGCTGAATTTTCTTAGGGTGTTGCCTGGGTACCACCAAAGTTCACTTGGGAGCTCAGCCCAGTAGGATTTCAGACACATCTCATTCAGCCATGCCATCACAGATCTTGGTACTATAAGAAACCTCTGTTGGGAAGCAGCAGCTCCACTCTCCACTTCTGCACTTAATGGGAGGCAACACACTCTCTGCAAGGCCGTTTTCAGTGGCAGGGTCAGGGGAATGGCCACACCAGGGGAAAACTTGTAGTAACCCCATGAGGAGACAAACCTCCTTGTACAGGAGAGCTGGGGAGAGGACTGGAGGAGACCTCCCTGTCATGCTTCCTAATCCCATGCCAGCATCCTCAGTGATAAGCAACAAGAGGGAAAATCTATGACCCCATGGGCTCAGCCCTCCTCCCATTCCACAGTGACACATCCAACCATTGATTCAGGTCTGCTTGCATTCATCGTCCCATCAGCACAACAGGGCACCTGCCTTCATCCTTCGAGCTCCTTCCACCTCTGCTGGCGACAGCCCAAAGGCCCCTTCTCTGGCAAAGCAGCTGCTTTCTGTCACAGTGCTGTCGGGAAGGAGCCGGAGTGGGGGTTGTTTGTACAGGCAGGAGTTACAGCCATTGCCTGCTACTGACTGTGCGCTCTGCTCAAGCCAGCAAGAGTTGAGTGGCCCAGCCATAACTCAATGCTGAAACTGCCCAGGCGGGGTGGCAGCCAACAACAGGGGTTTTATGGACCTTGGAGGGGACTTTGTTAGTGATAACCTCAGGGGACTTTGCTACTGGGAAATGCTGAAAGCTTATTGTCCTCATTAAAAGGAAGAGATGAGATGCAGTTGGCAAAGGTGGGAATGTGCTACTAAGCTCTGCCCCCATGGTACATCCCTGCCCGTCCTCTTACCATCATAGTGGGTGCCAGCTCCTGTCCTTGCCCAGGCTTGAAGTCCTCCCAGAGAACTGATCCCCCACAGCGCCTCGTCCCCCTTTCTCCTGCTCACCGGTAAAGGGGAGGGATGAACTGCTGTGGGAAGATGAGGACAAATTCACAACTCCTTTGGGTCTGCCCAGGGATAACCCATGCCTCAGTTTCCCTGAAAACCTGCTTGCGACATGCTGCTGCTCTCAACACAGAAGGCCATCAGGCGCTCAGGCATTGCACTCAGCTCTGCCTCTCGAGAGAAAGCAGGCAAGTCGAGCCCTGAGCATCTCCAGTGCATCCCCAGTGCTGACAGCAACCATGGGTCAAGGCCCTGCTTTGGGGCTGAGCTCCACCCAGCAGCTGAATCAGCAAATAATTAGCAGCACCAGAGTTGGGGGATTAGCATCCCCTCCTCTCCAGTCATCCAGCCTGACTTAACCCTTTCATCCATGTGTCTCCAAGGCCCTGAAGTTTTGGCGTCTTCAGGGGGAGATGATTCCATGTGGTTTGCGCTGCTGAGGATATGCCCAGGGTGCTACAGCCAGCATCCCCTTACCAGAGAGGTGTCCTCACCACAGCAGCAGCCGGGGAGCGGGCGCGGGCTTGGGCTGAGCCGTCAGTCCCGTGCATGGCGGCTCGTTTGTTCACCTCCGAGCAGCCCGATGACAGCACTTCTCTTTACTACCAGCTGCAAAAACCTGGCAGCTGATTTAGGAGAGCTCCCGGGGCCCAAAATGTAAACCGTTTTTCACCAGGAATGTATAAGCAAGCCATAAAATAAGGGATTTGAGTCTGGTCACATGGGACAGGCCTCCCATAAAATTGAAGCATTGATCTGTATTTTAGTGAGCAGCTTCGAAGCTGCCCACATGATTGAAGTCCTGAGCTTTAACAAACTCTGTAATCTCCCACCATACATCTGAAGTGGCATGTTTGAAGTCCGAGGACGAGTTATTTATATTATTTGTATAATACACGGTGAAAGGACATTAGCCACAGCTTGAGCACCAGTGGCGGGTATTGCTGCCGGGCAGAGGGAAGCAGCAGGTCTGTGGTGCCTTACTCCACATCAGGGCTGCCCCACACAATGGCATGTGTGTTATGGCTAAGATGGCCCAAAACTGCAGAATCCAGCTGTGCTGCTGCATGCAAATGCCATCCTGGCTGCCCTGTGCCATCTGCAGCTGCTGGGCTAGGAATGTGTGGTCCTGCCCTGCTCTCTTGGTGAACATCACCACATTCCTGGCATATATCACCCCTTTGTCACTAGGTCAGCCCCTTCTCAATGTCTGTTACTCTCTTTTTGATGTCTGTCACCACCTTCCCAGCTAATGTCACCTGTTCCTGACATGTGTCACACTCTTCCTGACATGTGCCAGCATCATCCTGGTGTGTGTCACCTCATTCTCAGTATGTTACACCTGTCTGGCATGTGTAACGTATTTACCAGCATGTCACCCATTCCCAGAATATTATTCCATTTCCAGTGTCACTCCCTTTCTGAGATGAATCACCCTCGTCCTGGTGCATGTCCCCACTGCCAGTGGTGGCTGGGCTGTGTTGGCACACACCATGGCTCAGGAAGTCTCTCTTGCTTTGACAAAACCATGCAGGGAAAATATCCCACTTGTCATCCTTTCATTTCTGTGGTCCAAACTGGCCTCACCCATCAGCAATAAGAAAAAGTAGTTAGAGAACTGTATATTCACTATAAAAAGTATGGGGTTTTTTTTGAGAAAAAAGAAATAAATTATAATTTCCAATCAAACTCTGAATAGCTCTAGTAAGGCTGGAAGGACGACTGGGCTATGGGCTGAGAAAGTGTCTCCTCCAAAACCAAACTGAATCAGAACTATTGAGGTCACCTAAAGCATGACATTTTAAATTAAGTTTCTTGGTAGCTTTCCTGCACCAAATTTCCATGTTTCCCCATTACATATTCTGGGGGACAGCTGTGAAGTCCAATAAGTGTGTGGGAAAGGGAAGCTCTCAGTTTTGGTGGCAGCTTCCAGAATGTGGGGCTTGGTGAGACACCATCTGCTTCCCTGCTGTGCTGGCAGACCCTCCCAGTAGTGCTGCCAGGACACACAGCATAGGCAGCAGCACTGCTGGCTTCCCAAAAACCCAGTTTTTCTTTTTCCTCCTTCTTCCTCTTGGAATATCACTAATCACAATAGTTTGTCCCCATATGTTATAATCCAAATAACCAATAGCCCCTGGAAAACTCCACAAGCCTCCCCACCATGTGAGCCATGGCCAGGGCAGGTGCAGCAACTCAGGCTCAGCCCTGGTTTCCTACTGCAGGCTCCAGGGGTAGGTGGAAACTTGCCCAGGTGCCAACCTTTAGCAGGCATTCTGTGGCAGCCAGAGCCAGGCTCCTGTGCCCTTGACAGGACGATGGGAGGCTGTGATTATTAAATCCCTTGCCCACTTAAGGCAGGCTTGGTGCTCCAGCACATAGAGAGGCATATTTGAAATGCTTTGGGCCAGATTTGGATTCCTGTGCCATTCAAACTTTCCAACAATGGTCCAGAAAAACCCTTTCCCCAAGAATAACCCCTGGCCACACCACTGAACCCATTCCATTGGGGGAGGGGGGGGGGTCCTTGAGATCCACAGGAGTCCTAGGATGGGGAAGATATGGGGACAGGAAGGACAGGGTCTGCTTTGTAGATGCAGACCCGAGCAGAATCATCAGGTTAAGTTGGCCATGGCCAGGTGCTGCCAGGGCTTTTGCAGCCTCACATCACAATCCAGGCACAGTGGGGTTTGAAGGGACCACCAAGACCCTCGTGGGGTGCATCACTCCCACCCAAGCAATGCCCCTTGAAAGGGAGCCAGTTAACTCAGTGCCACTTAAAAGAGGGATTAAGCACACAAGCCTGATAAGGGTTTAGGAGGGTTGTATCTCATTCCGTCCTGGGTTACCAAATAGCATGGGGAATGGGGATGGGGTTGCCAGTGGCAGGGTAGAGCCAATGGGGTGGGCAGGGTGCACAGCCCCCGTTACTTTCTTCGGGGGGAAGGTGGTGGAGTAAAGTCTCAGTAAATGGCCAGAATTTCACCACATGGGGAAAGTATTAGGACAGATTTTTGGCAGGAGTAAGAGCATCACTTTAATAGTGTTCACTTTAATGTTAAGAGCATGTCTGTGTGTGTGAGTGCTAGGTGCTTGTGAAGTTCCCTGATCATGGAGAAATTACTCCAGTTACCTGCTTGCCTTTCACAGACTGAGAAAATTGAGGTATAGAGAGGACCGAGCCTATCACTTCATCTGTCTCGGTGACCAAAACTCCTCCCAGTCACTTTCTGCTTGGCCAGAGTTAAGTCTCAAACAGCATCTTTCAGAGAAGTAAGACAAATCAGCTCCTGCTTTGAAGACTTCTGCAGGAAAGCACAGCCCAGCCCTGGCCAGCTGGTGTCCTGTCCTGGCCACAGCTGGCTGCAGGGCAAGTTTTACACCGAAGCTGCCAGAGTCCTGTAAGTGTGTGAAAAATCAGCTTTTGCTAAAAAAACCCACAACCCACAGCATTTTGAAAAGCTTTAAATATGATCACTTAAAAAGGGGTGTGTGTGTAAATAACTTTATGTCGGTCTCGGGAGCTTTGCTTGCCTGAGTCAGGATTAGGGGGGTTTTTTCTGTATCATATCAGAAAATACTGTAAAACATACTTTCAAAGCCTCAGAGGACCTTGGTCTCCTCGGAGTACTCAAAAGCATCAATTACATGAGCATTACAGGCAGGATAGTTTGTACGAACCCTGTTAAAAAGTCAACCTGAGATTTGTGCCTCCAAATCCCCTTGCTGCCCTCAGGGCTGGAACTGATTTCTGCCCAGGCTTCAGCACTAGGAAATGTTTCAGTTTAAAAAACGTTGAGAAACATTAAAACCAGGCTGTATGCACTTATTATTGAGAAAATCCCACACAGATGGACTGCATTGAATGGGGAGCAATTATTTTTTGCCATTCTCGTGAGTTAATGAGATGATCAGAAATCCCCGGCAGCCTTCCTTTGCCTGAAAACCTGTGCATCAACATCCTCCACTGCAGCCTGGGACTGCATGGCACTGGCACCAGTCTCTTTGCCAGTCCCGGGGTTTCCTGACAGGGCACTAAGAAGGCAGCAAAGTCAGACCCTTGCTTTTTACAAGGCTGGAAACTGCAAAGCCCAGGACCCAGTGTTTTTTTGGTCGTGAACAAATTTGGCTCTGCCTACACAGCAGGGACCCACATGCTGGCAGGAGCTGGTCTCCTACAGCAAACCCTTGGCTGACTGGGGGCTCTCAGGGTTTGGCACAGCACAGGCAACAAAGATGATAATTTTTTTTTTTCTCCATACAAAACCAAGTTTGACATTTTGATGCCAGCAGGACATCAGATTTGTCACAATTACTTAGCACGTGCCCCTTTTGCCAACCATGGGGTGCTGGTGCTGAGCCAGGTCCAGGCACAGCAGCTGACCTGGCCACTCCTGCCAGTACTGGCTGCGGGTGAGCCCTGACTGGGCCAGGCTGCAGGTTGTTTACATCTCCCAGTGCCTTTGCGCCGTTGGGAGCCCTGCAAAGCGCAGGGCATGTTGCACACTCACTCTTCTGGCATGAACAGAGCAGAAGGTGGCTCAAGTCTGCACCCTTATCAGCACCAGAATGCTAATTATTGTCCTAATGCCTAATACCCTTGGCTTGGCTGGTACCTTACAGGCCTGACTGCTTTAGACAGAAGCTGTTATTGTCCAGATGAAGGGTTTGAAGTCTTGCAAACATAAACTTATCCTCAAAGGGAATTTCTTTTGCTGACACTTCCCAAGACAAAGAAACATTTCTGCCTGTGTTTTTGCAGATGGATCTGGTCTGCACACAATCCCTCCTCCACCACCCCAGCCAGGAATTGTCAACATCATTTCTCCCCTTCCTTTGGCAGCCAGAGCCAGCCCCTGGCAGCTGGCAGTGCCCAGCCTGGCTGTGTGGTGGGGTTGTCTCCCCC
>JAOEGS010023173.1:0-21616 GCA_025447755.1 Corythornis vintsioides
GCTGGAATGGCTGTACCTTCCTTGGGTGTTTCTTACCCTCTGCCCCCAGACTAGTCTCTGGTCCCAGAGAAGGACAGATCTTGGGTCAGCACTTACGTGAGACTGCATCCTCAATCTGTGTGACGTTGGCAAAATGGGCTGTGTTGGGAATGCCCAGGCACCTCATCCCGTGAGCGTGTCGCCACTCCTGAGGGAGAGCAGGAGGTCAGCATGAGAGGGAACATCTCTTCATCTGCACTGCCAGAACTAAAGACTTACCAACATCTGGACAGAGTGAAGCAAATACTATCAAAATAAAGATCTACCACTCCTAAAACCTCTAAAAGACCACATTTTTTTTCCTGTGTTTTAGACAGTAACAACCCACAGTCAGCCAAGGAGCTCTCTGCACCAATCAGACCTGGATGCTGGAATCAGGGCCTGCTCAGCAGCTGGCAGATCTCTGCATGCCCTCTGCCACTCAGCTCCACACACACGGCCCTGCAGAGCCAGCCCAGATCCACCAGTCAGGAGCAAAGAGCCACAGGCAGCCTGGGGGTTGTTAAGCTCCGATTACAGAGCTCTGAGCAGTGCTGATGCTTCTGCAGCAGTGGTACTCACTGCAAAGTGTCGCTGGAAAGCCTTGGGCCCTCGGTAGGTGTAGTTACCACAGATCTCACAGTTGTAGTTGATGTTCAGGCCGTGCAGTTTGTATAACCAGTATGGGATTGGCTGAGAAGGGAACAGAAACAGAGTCAGCCCAATGGCAGGTCCAGAAGAGCAGGGTGGTGCCAGGGACCACTCCCTCTTCTCCAGACACCAGTCTCCGTTACCTTGCCATCCCAGCCAAGGGGCAGATTTTTGGGATTATAAATGATCTCATTTTCTTCATCTTCACTCTCACTCTCACTGATCTGCTCTTCCTCCTCCTCCTCCCTCTCCTCCCCTGTCCGTGCCTGCTTGCGCTGCACGTTCTCGTGAGTGAGGTGTCTCTGTTCCTGCAGCATGAGAAAAGAGAAGGAACTGCTCACACAACACAGCTCTGACAAAATGACTCGGGTTCTTACCCAAATAAAACAAGAGTTTTTAGCACAACACTTCCTACTTGCAAAGAATAAAAACCTCCTACTACCATCAGCACCCCTGAGCTGATGAGCACAGCAACAGCCACCCTGCTAAAAGCAATCACCCCAAACTGGCACAAGGACTTAACACAAGCACCAGGGCAGGACAGGCCAAGGTGTGCAATGTGCTGTGATCAGGCATAAGATAGGAACCATCTACACCAATGTGGTGCCTAGAAATGAAGACAAAAAGGGAAGGCAAGACAGGCTTCCCCAGGGGGACATGTAGCCTCTGTACGTGTGCCTGGGGTAGACACAAAACATGCCTGTGCCAAAGAATTAGCTAATGGAACAGAAGTGCATCATATTGTCCTGACTAGCAGAGCAGCTACCTGCCAACATGGACTTTTAAACATTACAATTGCAGATATGAAGTCTTCTGGGTATGCTGTCTCCAAAAGCACTGGGCAAAGGAGTGGATGGCCTTTCCACCACTGACAGCTGTGAGAGACAGCTCAAAGAGAAGATAAAATCCTTACCCCAAGAACTTCCACGTACTCATAAATCTGAGCTTCCAGGAATGCAAGGTCTTTATTTCTTTCAGTGTCTCTGGAAATAGATAATCTATAATTATCTAATAGATAATAGATAGTCCATTCCAGAATCACAAACATCACGTGTACACTGAACTCCTGAGGACATATTTGACATGTACACAGCAAGAAAACAGAAACAAGCACCAAACAGCTCCTATAACTGAGCTGCATGACAACACACAATTCAGCTCTGATATCTTCCATTGGGTGCAGCAGTATTGGGTCAAACAGGAAAAGCTTCCAATCCTCCAAAAATCTCTGTCATGACTACACAAGAATGATGGCTACAGAGCACTGCTCATCCAAGAGAGGATGACAGCAACCTCAGAATGACCTTCACAAAAACTCACCTTTTGCTGCCTTTTGTCTTCGGATTCTTAGCAAACAAGGAAGGATCAAGTGATTCCAGGGATTTGCCTTTAGTGCTAAAAAGTCTCTGAGCACGCTCCTCCAGAGTCCTACAGAGAAGCAGGAAGAAGATGAGTCCAAAACAGTTTTACACTTCCTAAAAACTACCTGAATTCATACAGGTACTCTAAATTTAGCTTTTAAGAGACCATGAGATTTCCTGTTATCTTTATGTTCATTCCTTAATTCAAATGATTCTAGACAATTCTTCAGACACTTCTTACAAGAGCAGATCACAAAATCACCCAGTTTGTTCTCAGTGTTCTGTCTTTCAAACAGAATTTAAGTCATTCTTGTACAATACAGATGACAAAACAAGTACCCACAAGGAACACAAGCCAGGAAGACTGAAAAGGAGCTGCCACTTACCCGCCACACTTTAGTCCCAGGGCCAGCAAAGCTGATTTTAACCTGTCCAGTCCCAGGGAGGCCAATTCCTGTTCAATTAAAGTAGATGACAGTAAGAGAGGAGCTATTTAACAACTAGAACATGGATGTAAGTCCATCTTAACTCATTCAAAAAGACAAAAAAACCCAAAACACAACAACAACAAAAGTCAACGAACGGTGTTCAGAAGAGACTGCCAAGGGTGCACCACTCCCCAGGGAAAATGGGGGAGATGGAGAACTTAAGTCATCAGCTTATCAGAGTTTTAGCCAGAGACAAAAGCACAGCAAGTAAAACTGTGAAAAAAAATACAACAAAATGACCAAGCTTCCACCTGCTAAAAGTCAGCACTGAGAGCAGAGCACTGGAAACCCACCTCCCAGGAGGAGAACGCCGAGAGGTCCAGGTGGGCTCCAGCGTGGGTGAGGGCACTGCTGGTCTCTTTCTGCCAAGGAAACACACACAGTGGTCTGTAGGACACCCTGGGACACACCCTGCAACAGCCCAACCTCAAGAGAAGCAGTTCATTTCACAGAGAAAAAGTGTCTCACTGAACTGATCAATGGACAACAGCAAAGACACCAAGTAAAACTTCAAAAACACTGGTTTCAACCCCCGTGAGTGCTGATCTGCATCTCTGAGGGTGTAACTGCCCATCCTGCTGGGACACAGCCTCAGGGTGACTGCTCAAAGGCAGCTCCCAGAGGGCTGCTCAAGCAGCAGCACAATCAGCAGAACAACTGCTCACCGGCCAGCCGGGGAAGGTCCCGTTTTCCCACTTCTTCTCAAACTCGGTCTGGATTTTCCCAAACAGTTCATTCTGGTCCAGTAAGGGCTTCACTCGGTCTGTGTAGTCCTGCAGGTACTCCAGGAGCATTTCAAGGTACCTGGCAGAGTAACCACGGACACAGGTCATTCAGGTGAGTTCCCCCACCCCTCCTGGGGAAGCAACAACCCCCCAAGGGGAAACTAGCCTGTGCCAGTTTCCTGCACGTGGCTGATGCTACAAGGTCTCTACTCCATGGAGCAGAATGGGGCTTCCCACGTCCTCACTGTGCTGTGCTGTCTGGGGCTCAGACACTCCTGAGTTACCACAGCTCAGTGACCCAACATACAGGAGTTAGGTTGGACTTTTAATTCCTAGCAGCTGTAAAACCACTTAAAAAAATCAAAATTCTTCTCATCAACTGCCACGGAAGCAGCAGGGGGGCAAAAAGGCTCACCTCTTGTATTCAGCATTTTTCCTCTCCTTGGGAATATCGAAGAGCTGGTCGAATGTGGATAAGTAGGTGATATAATCCAATTTCTAAGAACAAAAGAAGATTGAGTCAGACTTTGTGCACACACAGCCAAACTGCCACCCAGTTTCCAGACCAGAAGGAGGACACTGGCTGGTGACATTATTGTGGCCTGCAGAGGCCCAGGGCTCTCCTTGCACTAACACACCAGTGCCGGGCATAGAAAGCAGGAGGCTTCTCAGGAGTCATTTGTTAATGATCAGAGAGATACCAACTGAAGGGAACAGGAGAGCCAGGGAGCTGCAGCAGGATGCAGCTGCTGTGTTTGCAGCAGTGACTTTGAAACAGCTACTTGGAAAGAACTCGTTTATGTCAGAAAACAACCAACCATGAGGGAACCACCACAAACCCCTGGGCCTTTAGCACCAGAACTGCCAGAGCCAGCTGCTCACCTCTGAGGATTTCAGGTTGATGTACTTGAGGTAACAGTCGTGCAGATCCAAGTAGCGTCCGTACCCCTCCTCATCCGTGAACTCCACCAGGTCTGCAGGGAAGGGCACACTGAGCTCTACCTGAGCTTCACCTCCCCACCTGCACACAGGCTCTGCAGCCTGAGGATTCACTGTGGAGACACCTGATGGCTGCTGTGTCAGAACTTTCCCCAGAAGCACCCCTCCTGCACAGTTCCAGGGGCTGGAATATTGTTTTTCAGAAGTCATTTAGTAAAGGGGAGGTGGAACCAAAGTACTCATTACATAACCATGAGGGTTACACCACCAGGAGGGGGTGAGACCCTGGCACAGGATGCCCAGAGAGGTGGGGGAAGCCCCATCCTTGGTAGTTTCTCAGGCCAGGCTGGATGGGGCTCCGAGCAACCTGCTCTAGTGGGAGGTGTCCCTGCCTTGGCAGGGGGTTGGGCTGGAGGAGCTCTGAGGCCCCTTCAACCCTGACTCTGTAATGTGCCTCAGGCAAGCACTGTGTTTTCACTCAAGCTGGCCTCAGAGAAAACTGCCAACTTACTCTGAGCCTCTTCACTCGGGTTGTCTCTGGCCTTCAGCAGCTCCTCAAACTCCACCGACATCGGGACGCAGATCTTAAAGTCACAGAAAGATCTATCACTTCCCCTGAAGTCCCACAGCAATTAATACACAACCACAGCCGGTTGCAGACAATAAAACCAGCAACTGAAAAGGTTTCCAAAGTGTCTCCTTGCCACGAGTTTATCCCATAGTCCCAGTTTAGGCAGCACAGAGCAGCACTGCCAGGGGCCAGCTCAGCTCAGGGTGCACAGTCAGCACTTCGTGCTGCCCTCAGGAGCCTCTCTGCAGGGATGGGGTCCAGCAGATCACAAGGCAGCAAGGTACTCACCTCATTGGGGTGCTTCCTGTGGAACTCCTTAATTTGTTTCAGCCTGTTGTAGAATTCTGCAAATTCATTTGGCCCTGAAATGGCACCGAGTTCTTCCTTCCGCAGGCTGCAGGGCCACGGGAAAGGGACAGTTACCCGGGGCCAGGAAAACACCCTGGTGCTGACACAGCCTGTGCCCAGCTCCAGGGCTGCATTTTGATCACAAAAACCTCATGTAAGTCTGACTGCAGAGCCTTCTAAAGCCAGATCAGCTCCCACAGCCCCCCAGGCTCAGAGCTTAGGGCTCAGGACACACTGTGATCTGCTGTTGCAGACCTCAACTCAAACCAGGCAAATGACAGTGTGTGCACCCAGTGTGAACAAATCCCACAGGCACTCCGTGCTCCCTTCCCTCTCCACAACCTGCTGCCTCGCACAGCAGTGGCCTCGAGTGCTTGCAACTGACTCAGAACCCCGGGGTCTTCATCTGCAAAACACACTCAGGGACTCACAGCACGGGTGTTTGCACCAGCACTTACCCGTCCTTGTCGTCATACAGGTCCCTCAGGTTGCCACTTACTTCCATGTACCTCTGAAAAGAAAGCCAGAGTGAAGGCCCGGATGGCACAGGACTTTAACCAGCGGCCTGCCTCGCTCGTTCCCAGGCGCCCCGGCCTGCCTTGCCTCCCGGGGACCGCCCCAAGCCTACCGGGACCACCGCCCGTCCCCGGCACACTCACGTCCTGCATGGCCCGTGTCCGGTGGTCCGAGTTGATCTGGTCGCGGAGCTGCGGGGAGAGGCGGAGGGTTAGCACGGGCCCGGATCGCCACCGCTACCAACCACCGCTACCACCCCTCCCCGCGGCCCCGGACGCACCGTAGACTTCTTGGTGAGCATCTCCTTCACCATCACGTCCATGAGCCGCTCCCGCTCCTCGTGGTAGCGCCGCTGCTGCTCCAGAATGGTCTCCATCCTCCCGCGCCCGCCCGGAAGCCGCCACCTCCACTTCCGGTGTGCAGCGCCCCAGGCTCCGGCCTAGCCTGTGTCCCCGCGGGAAGGCTCCGTGGTTCCCCCACTCCCCGCGCGGAGGTTCCGTCCTGGCGGTGTTGGGATCGCGGGGGTCCCGGTGCCGCGGGGAGCTGCCCGTGCAGGGCCGCACCGCGGGGTCGTGAGCGGGCACCGCTGGTCCTGCTGCGGCTCGTGACGGTGCCACGCTCCGAGCGCGGCTCCGGTGCCTCCGCAGCCAGAGGGGGCGTACCGGGTCCCGCTGCCGCCGGCACCGCCCCCTGCGCACGAGCGTCCGTGCGGGTCCTCCAGCGGCTCCGGCCGCCTCTGCCCCCTCTGGCCCACTCTGGAGAGCGGCAGCAGCGCCGAGCCCTGGGGCCCAGCGCCGGCAGCAGCCGCTGTGGGATACCTGGACCCTGGGGACCCCGCACACTGCAGCCGCCGCAGCGCTGGGGCCACAGCCCGCGGCACAGGGGGTCGAGCAGCAGCCCTGGAGCGGCTCCGGCAGCGGCTCTGCTGCCAGGCAGACACAGAGCATCGTGCAAGTGCCAGAAAAGCGACAGCAAAACCGAGGGTGCCGACAGCGTGAGCTAGACAGAATCTGGGCACTGGAACCCTTTGCTTGCAGAGCTCCCTCGCACCCCTCGTTCCCCCGTTTCCACCCGTGCTGTTACTAACAGGCTCAGCATCCCGCAGCGGCACAGGCCCGGCAGCACAGGCTGTGCCCCTGGAGTCCGTCTGGGGGTTGTGACCCCTCAGCACTGCAGAGTCCCGCTGCTGAGAAGCACCCCGGGCGTGCTCCGAGCCCCCGGGCACCCTGCGGGCAGGACGGGTCGCAGATGTAGCAGCAGAGCCCAGGGCCTCAGCTCCCGGCTGCCTCCTGCCCTTGCTGCAGAAGAAACGAGTCTGGTGGTTGAGAGAACGGGGCTGGAGGAGGAACCCCAGCAAGGGGCAGGCAGAGCCCCGTGGCCAGGAGCCAGGCTGGGTGCCCATGGGCTGTGTGTACAGAGCTCTCTGCCAGTGCCTTTCACCAGGGGTTCACCACCGTGGGCACTGCTCGTGCTTCCTAGCCCCGTAAATCAGTGTGCAGGAGACTGTCGTGCTGGATGAGGCTGTTACCTTGAATTCTCCTCAGAGAGTGACCAGTGGCCAAGCCAGCGCTGCTCTGCCTGCCAGAGCCCTCCCCCTGGCTGCCATCCAAGCCCCTCGAGCCTGCTCCTGGCTGTCCCCAGCACTGACCATATTTGGTGGCACAGGCTGCCCCAAGATGAAGTTCAGGGTCAGGACTGACCCCAGCCTTAGAAGCACCATGACCTTTCTCGAGACGCAGTGGCACAGTGGGAAAGTAGAGTGAAGAGCAGGAGACCTGGTGAAAATGTTCACATCCCAGCAGGCAGCAGCCTGGGGGCAAAGGAATCCCGAGGGGTGGCATCCCTGGCACACGGCTTGTAAAACCACCTCCTGTGCCCGGGCTCAGGCAGGGAGGGAGTGTCCATGCTCCCTGGGTGCCCTGTCACCTGTGCTCACTGCAGCCAGGCAGAGCTCCGGGCCCTGTGGTGGGCACCCTGCACCCACCCTGTCCCTCCCACGGGCTGCCAGCGGCTGGCAGCGCTGCCAGGCTCCTGCAGCGTGACACGGCCGTGAATCAGAGCCCAAAGTGGAACGTGTCTGCATGGGAGGGGTGTGCAGGATGCCCTGCCTCTCTGGTCAGAGCTGTTGTTCTCGGTGCCTGGGAAGTGCAGACTTTTGTTGCCTGACAGGCCATCAAAACGTGACTGCTCTGGAATGACACGGTCCTGGGGGAATTCCCCCCACGGGAACGGTGGCTGCAGCCTTGCCCTTGTGCTTGGGTTTTAATTGCCTTCTTCAGATCCACCCTAGATGCCAAGGAGAGATCGTGCCAGTGCTTTGCACCCACTTTTCCAAATGCAAAACTGTAATTAAATTTTAACTCACAAATAAATTATTCACAGTTTTTACTATACATGAAAAATTACTCTAAGCCAAAAGCAACAACAAAAAAATTGGGCTTAATTATGGCAGAGAAATGTGACCGTGCCCTGGAACACCCAATTCACCAAGGAGAACGATCTGAAGGCAACAATATTGTCTTTAATCACTCTCTTGCACTACAGGCTGCCCCAGAGTGCGTCCTGTCTTCCTCACGAGTGCCTGTCTATAAATAAAAATGGAGATAAGATTCTGCACTTTGTGTTCTTCCATTTCCCTTTGCACAAAACCAACCCTGCAGAGCAGAGGGGTTGAACTCTGTGGATGTCCCATCCAACCTCTTCCTCTGGGGCTGCTGGCACTACGAGGGTCAGGGTGGGACCAGCCCAGCCCTGTGGCCCCCTCCTCCCCCCCCCAAAGGCAACATCCAGGGGTTTGCTCCGGGAGGTGCTGTTGGGGCAGCCCCTGCAGCCCCCAGTGCCATGTGCTGGGGAAGCCTCTGCCTGGCAGGACAGACCGGGAGGGACTCACAGCTTTCCTGGAAGAAAAGGTAGGATGATGGGAGCAGATCTACTTGTGCTGAGCTATGGGTCCCTCCCTACTCCCCAGAACCTCCACTTGGTGCTGCCCTGGCAGGGTAGGGACAGCAAAAAAGACCTGGGGGTGTATCCAGAGGATGCCTGCAAGGTTCAGCCCGGTTCTAACCACACTCTACTGTGTTAGAAGCTCTACTTCCCAACACTAGAGACAACAGAGCCATCCCCCATCACACTGCCTCTCAGCAGCCCAGGAGACCTGCTTGTTACCACTGCGGGGCCAAGCCCGAGCTGCCAGCACCTGCCCAGTCTCTGACCCATCACCTGCAGGGACGCAGCAGCCAGGGCAGGTCCGTGCTCGGTCTGCGGAGCTCAAAGCATTCCCAGCACAATCACCCGATGCTGTCTGAACCTGTGCACACCTACCACTGCAGAACAAACACCAGTGGGCAGCTGGGATCTCCAATTAGCCCTTTTGTCTTGCCCAGCCACAGGCAGAGCTCAGTCCCTGACCACACAGCTCCCGTCAGCCCGGGGACACCAGCACCCATCACTGGCATACCTTGTACCCAACACACCAGCAGCTCAGCTGTTCCCCAGGGGAAACTTTGGCTGGAAAGACAAAAACCCCTGGGAGGTGAAACTGCTGCCTGTGGGGAGCCAGGAGCAGCTGGGCAGGAAGCACACAGTTGGCACATGCCCAGCACAGGCACCACTGCACGGCCAGCAGCCACTGTCACCACCCAGCTAAGCTGTTCCTGGTGCCCTGGGCTGTGACACAAGGCAACTTGAGGTACCAGGGAAGATCATGTCCCTGTCCCCATCCCTTCCCAAATCCTGCAGCTGCAGCAACCAGCCCATGCAGGGCCCTGCTCTCACCCTGGCACTTGCCCTGTCCCAGAGCAGGCAGCCCTTTTGGGACACCTCACAGGGAAGACAGCAGCTTGGACCTGGCTGTGCCCACTGGGGCTGCAGATGCCATCCTTGATCCTGTGCTGGTGGTGTATGCGAGTGCAGCTCGGGCACATCTCGTTAATGCCAGAGGCTCTTTCTACACCCCCAGTGCTGCCCTGGACCCCCAGAGCTCCTCTGCTCCCCCTCACCTCGTGCAGTAGGCCTGACCCTGCCCTCCCCCATGCACTGTTTGCCTGTGCTGAATAATATTTTCATGACTGTTTTAGACCTGCACTCTGGGAGTCTCAGGGGATGTTTGTGCCTGACATCACCCTCCCCCTCCAGTAAATCAGGCACTGGGCCATGCGTAGCCATGACCCATTCATGACAGGGATAAAATCCAGATGTTCCAGTGCTACATGCAGCTGGGTCATTTCCTTTTTTGGCTAAAAACGTGAGGCTCTGGAGGCAGAGTGAAAGAGAAGCCTGGGGGCCCTTTGTACAGAAACCTTTTGTGGTTGATCCCTAGAAACCGCACTGCAGAAACAGGGGTTTGTGGAGCTCTGCTGGAGGATGGGCTCAGATGGAAACCTCCCGGGCTGGAGCTGCTCACTCACCCTCCAGGCCAAGCAGCAGCACAACCAGAGCCCAGCACAGGTCACAGGGCAGGAACAGCAACAAAAATCTTACTTGAAAAACACTGTCAGCCGCCAGAGCAGGAGCCTAAGAGGGAGCCAGGAATGTGCACACACAGCCTGTCCTGTGGCTGAGAAGCACCCGCAGGACAGAGCCCCTGGGCAGGGGCAGGGAGCAGGGTGCTGGGCCAGGGCAGGCCAGCACAGAGGAACTCAGAGCAGCTCTTAGTAAATGTAAAGGAATCTGTGGAAAAAGGTTTTAGATGTTAGGGGAATAAATGGCTCCCCAGCTGATAGGAGTAATGAGCATGCACTCCTGTGGGGAGCACTGCCAGGAGGAGACCACGGTTACCCTGACTGGAGAATTCACCAAACCTCCTCCAGACAGCCTGCCTGTGTGACTGGGAGCACACTCCACAGGAGGAGGGAAGCGTGTCTGCCCTGTGGGGTAATCCTGCATCACAGGGATCCAGACCAGCTCCCTCAGCAGAGCAGCATCCTGGCTGCTGCTGAGCCCAACCCAGCCAGCTTGGAGGCACCAGCTGAGTCCTGCTCAGGCCTGTCCTGCTGAACAGCTGCCTGGACAGACAGCATGTCCAGACAGACAGCCCTAGCCCCAGGAACCCCCTTCATCCCCACAGCAGGACCAGTTCCTCTGCCATAGCCCACAGGGCTGGTCCAGCTGAGGCTGGGCATGTGGCCTAGGGAGTTGGAGGGCAGGAGGACTGCAGGGATTGAGCTCCAGGGGCAAGGACAAGGCTGGGCACAGAGCCCCAACACCAACTCCAGCAGCACTCTGCCCTGTGCCTGCTGTTGGAGAAAGACAGGAGAGCAAGTGTCACTGAAACAGTTTATTATATAAAGCTGTAGGAAATACATAGGAGGCTGAGGCTTAGGACAATTCCTTCTAGAGACTGCTCCAAGCTGCTCATAACAGCAAATACACAAACTCTGATTTGCCTGCATCAAAGCTTTCAAACAAGGGTTCAACAAGAATTTGCATACAGAGTTAATAACACGTCAACATGCATAACATTTTCTGTTCGTAAGTGAAGCCAGGGAGGGGAGCAGCCCCTTCATCCCACAGCTGGTTACAAAATGAGGGGTATTTATGACAAAAAGAGTACAAAGGGAAAAAAACAACAAACCAAACGAAAAACAACTGAACAACACAAGATGCTTTCAGAAAAGCACATGGGTGTCTAAGCAGGAAAGCAGAGTCAGCATAAGTGCCCCAGCAAGACAGATGCTAAAGGGATGTAGAAACAAGGCAGACAGGAGCATCTCACTGCAGAGGGTCTTTAGGGGTGCCCAGAGCCAGCTCAGTGATCAGGCAAGGAAGGATCAAGCCCTTTAGAATCTGGGATGACTGAAGATGTCCCATTTTGCATCCTTAGACCCAAAACAAGGACTTGGGAGATGAAAAGCCCCCCCTCAGGGCAGCCCTGGTTCCACCTTTGTTTTGTTTCTTCTCTGGGACACAGTGAGGAATGGGTATGGCTGGGGGGAGCCTGTCACACTCCCAGCTGCCCCTTCAGTTGACCTCTGCACTGGAGCCCTACACTCCCACAGACCCTCACCTCCAGTGCTCCCAGAACAGCCCCAGTCTGTGAGCAACTCACCCCTCCCCGAGTTAACAGAAGGTCTTTGGTACTACCTGTGCAGCTGGTGGCTGGACTCAGGGTGGCAGCCCCGGTCCCATGGTTCCCCATGAGGGATGGAGCCTGGATAAAGCTCTCAGCCTTCAGCATTTCTCCAGGGCTCATCCAGAAACATCGCAGGGCAGACCACCAGTGGACCAATACCCACCAGCTCCAGCTCAGGCACCACAGAGCAGCTGTAGGAGATCAGAGCACAGTAGGCAGGAAAGGGGCAGGGAGGTGGTGGGGGCAGAATGCCTTGTACCTGCAAGTGATTTGAGCTCCTGATCCACATCTGCACGAGAGCACCTTCCACAGAGACATGCAGAGCAAAGGGTCTGGCACATGAATGGTGAGGTGGCTAGAGAAATCCAGAGGTGAATCTCATCTGTGAATCACATGTTCTGCTCCTGGCCTCATTCCAGCCTGGTGTCCTCAGACCTCCCACTCTTCATGTCCTGGTCACCCCAGGGCAGTCACACGTACGAAAGGCTGCACTGCAAAGCCACCCACTACATGGGCCAGAGCAGGGACAGGAGCTGCTGCCTGGTATCACACAGAGCAAGGGAGGCACATGGGCAAAGAGAAAAGTCAGTACTGTGCCAGGGGAGCAGATACATGCTGCCAGCGTGCGGGTCCAGAAGCCCAGAGCTGAAGCTGCTGCCCTTTGCTCAAATGGGGCCCTGGACTCAGCTTGTGCCTGGTCAGACAGAAAGCAAAAGGAAAGAGTAAATAATAGAGGGTCTTAAAGCTCCTTTTTTAAACTTTATTTGGCTCTGACTCTGCACAGAGCCACAGCAGAGCGTACTCTAGCCTTCAGGGAGGGGCACAGGAACCCCCCGAACACACCACTGTTCAGGCTCAGCCCCCATCTCCTGTGCTTTGTGCCCTGCCCCCAAAATAGTGCTGGGGTCTCTGGCACAAAGACCCGAGGAAGAGAGCAAGCCCCTGCCCCTCGGTGTCCTCGCAGGCTCATAGGTCGCTGCTGCAGTCGCGACACAGGATCTCATCGTTGTCAGGGATGAAGCCCTTCCCCACCAGCGAGGCGCTGCAGCGGGCGCAGTTAAAGCAGTTATGGTGCCAGTGACGCTCCTCGAAGGAGACATATTTGCCCCCACCAAAGCCTGTGGGAGGGACAGAGAGCAGCATTAGGAAAGCTGGGCTGCAATCCCACACGGACCCAGGCTTGGCTGGCTCATCTCCAAGTCAGGTCTCCATATGCAGTGCTACACTGGGGTACCCAGCACCCCCAGTCTCGAATACACCCAAAATACAAATCTCCTCTCCTGGGGGGCAAGAAGACCAAGATGATTTCACACCAGACTGTGCAGGGTTGAGGTCCTCTGAGCAGAATCACCATTTTCTCCCAGACAGCAGCAGGGAGCAAAGCTGCACTATCACAGTGACTAAGGGGCTGTCAGGGGCTCCTGGCAGTGCTGCCTGGAGCAGCTCCTTCCAGGACAGCCAAATGCTGGGAAGAGCCTCTTACCACCATCCCAGGCCCTGGCTCCTGCAGAGGCTCTGTGGGCAGCTTCCTTCCTCTGCTGGCTGTGGCTGGACTTGTGGGCTGTGACCCCCTTCTCCCCCAGACTGTTACAACCTGATAAGGACCAGATGGGAAGCAGGGTACCCTGGAGATGCCCGGTCCTCATCCTGAGTAATCCTCTGAGTCACCAGCTGATTCACAGCTTTGCCTGCCTTCCCAGCAGCAAGAGACACGAGTAAAAGGGAAAGGTCAAGTGGGGGAAGAACAGGAAGGAGGATGAACTCTCCTAGGGGGTTCCACAGAGCAGGACCCCCTGCTTCCCCTGTATGACAAGTCCAGACTCCCCTGCAGCAGTTGCTGCTCCTGCTATGGCTGAAGTCTCTGGCTTTCCCAGTCTGTGAGCAATGGACATGGCAACCAGCCTCAAACGAGGCAAGATAGAGACACAAGATCATGCTGTGAAGGGTCAATTTGAGAGCCTTTGCCCCTGTGCAGAGGAAATTCCTCCCAGGTGGCACAATTCACCACTTTGAAAGATGCAGGTGAAGCGACACAAGCAGCTCTAGGGCCACTGCAACAAAGAGATCCTCTCCTATGAGGTTCCCTGGGGTTGTTTCTCTGGGGAATATGCCTGAAGGCACCTCACACACCCCAGCATTTGTTGCCAGGCAGCCTGAAGTGTCTCGAGACACCTGAGCAAGGCTGCATGGTGGAGATGTGTAAGAGCATCATATGGGCCTAGGTTATAGATGCACTTGAGAGGGAAGCTTCATCCAGAGAAGCCACTGTATGTCTGGAAACAGGGCAGAAGGTCAAGCCATGGTCTGCAGAAGAGCAGTTTAACCAGGGCCATTCTGCTCACCTGTGATGGGCTTTGTGCAGGCACTGCACTTCTTGGCATAGAGGTTCCCAAAGCACTTGATGCAGTATGGGTTGTCATCCTGGGAGGTGAACTGCTGGCCAGCCAGGGGGGTCTTGCAGCCCGTGCAGACAAAACACTCCTTGTGCCATGGCTCATCCCTGTAAGTCACTCCTCCCTTGGTCAGGGTCTGCAGGAACACACGTACACTGGTCACACATGGTCACAGGGAAACGGGACACAGTACAGTCAGCAGCTCGTTGGGGTGCTGGCACCTGAACCCTTCTGAGGGGGGCTCAGACAGGAGCAGAAACATCTCTGGATCAGACAACTCAGGGGCTCTGTGCTGTCACTCCAGACATACCTTTTTGCAGCGGGTGCAGCGAGGAGCGAACTTGCTCTCGTAACAGGGGACACAGTAATAATCCTTATTGTCTGGGATGAAGGAGCGTGACCCGATGGGCTGCTGGCAGCTGCTGCATATGAAGCAGTGCTCGTGCCAGGTCTGTCCGTTGTACTCCAGCTTACGGGATCCTGCGGACAGAGACAGGGTCAGGAAGCAGCAGCACACAGGGACACGGGAGGCTGTGCAGCATAAACTGTGGTCCTGCACACCCAGCTCTATTCCTGCCCTTCCCAAGGCAGCGCAGGACCACAGGCAGCTGGAGAAGGAAAGCCCCAGGCCCACCCCCCACAGCCACATGGGGAGGGCTGCGGGAACATGGCCGCAGCACACAGGCTGTGGCAGAGATGACTGTTGTAACCTACTTCTGAAGATGGTGCCAGAATGGCCAAGCAAAGACACTCCTTTGCCTCAGGCCATCTCCAGAGACGCTCACACACCTTCAGTCATTCCTTCTCTTCTAGTCAGCACACACCAGAAAGCACCCAAGAAACCCTTTGTTATCTCCTCCTCAGCTCAGGGAACAGACAGCGGTGCTGTGGTGACTGCAGCTCAGGATCCTGCTGTCTTGCCAGATGTGTGAAGTGCCTGGCCCCACTCTGTGCAGTGGCAGTGAGGCAGGAGAGGAGAAATTCACCTCTTTTCCTTGCTGCCCTGCTGCTGGACCCTGTGGCCCCATCTGATACCACTGGGACTAGGAACAAATGCAGTGCTCGAGTCTACCTGCTCCTACCTGGCATGACTGTCTTCTCACAGGCAATGCACTTGGAGGAGAACTCGCTGCAGTAGCAGTCGTTGCACAGCAGCTCCTCTCCTTGGCAGGTGAAGGGCTCGTCAGCCAGGGAGCGGTCGCAGCGGAAGCAGCGGAAGCAGTGCTCGTGGTAATGGCGATCCTCGTAGTACAGCTCCTGGGGAGGAAAACCAGGATAAGGAGGGGACTCCTCAGCCCAGGGACTGCCCTGCCCGGCCACAGGCTGCCATACTCACTCTGCAGTCGTGGCCGATCAGCTCTTTGCACTCGTCGCAGGTGTTGGCAAAGTGGGCGTCGTAGCAGGGGATGCAGTACGGGCCGTTGTCCATCTGGATGTACTTGCGCCCGTACAAGGACTCCTTGCAGTTGTCACAGTCAAAGCACTCTGTCATGGTGCCAGCCTGGGGGCCTCCTTCACCTGCTGCGAGATCAGAGAGATGCTGGGTCAGTGTCAGCCCGAAATGGCCCCACAGAGCCCTGCCATGTCCAATGGGCAAGGGCCACGAGCCCTGTGCTGCAGCCAACACGTGGCCACTGTCAGGACAGGACATAGACCTGCACTGCTCACTGGCTACACACCTCCACACAGCCAGGGGCTGTGCTGCAGTCTGCTGCAGGTTTATACTCAGGTTCAAGGCAGCACTCGGAGAAAGCAAGACACGTAGCATGCTGCTGAGTTCCCCACTGTGCCTCCTTGTCGGGAAGCAAAGTGTAAGTGACAATCAAAGGAGGAAAGTTTTCATCTGGCACTGGAAACAGGACTGTGCACAAGCCACGTGGGTGCAGATCCACTGCCTCATCAGAGAGCCAGACACCTGGAGGGAGATCTGTCCACCCAGCAGCCCTTCAGAGACTCACAACCAGCCATCAGCACAGCCCTGGACCAACGGCAAGATTCCTCCTGAGCCTGTGAGCTGATGCTCTGTCTGATGGGGCTGTCAGCGCTTCAAATTCTGGAACTTTTCCAGAAGTCTAAAGCAGCTACTCCGCAGGGAAGCAGAAATAAGGCACCTCACACTGGGCCTGGCTATGCAGCCACATCCCAGCAAACCATTTTGCACATGTTGCTCCAACTACAAACGCTCTTCAGGGAGAAAGTGCTGGGGAGGGTGTTTTACAAGCAATAGGGGTTTTGGGGTTCCACACAGATCAGACATCTCTCATTGCTCCTTGGCTACCTCTCAGACAAGAGGTTAGTGGAACTATTTTCCTTTCTTTGGAGCACTAACTCCAGAAAAAGTATATCTAGTGTACCTTCTTTCTGTTTGATTTAACCTGGTTATTCCTAAATATGGAGTTTTCCATTTGCAAAATCACACCCTTCTTAATACAGGTTGCTGTCAAGTGTAGACAAGCCCGAGGAATTACATGGCAGCAGTCAGCTGCAGAGAGACACACGCTGCACTTTTCTTCTTGAACCCACCCACTTCAGAAAGAGGTATTATGGCTCAATCTAGAGTCTAGCACTCAATGGGCAGGAGCCACTGCCAGCCTCTGCACCCCTCTTCTTGGCGTCCTCTTGGGCTGGGAGGCAGCCTCCAGGGCAGAAGCCAACCCAGATAGCTCTGACTCACAGTGAGCTCCCCAGGGCTATTCTTGGTCAAGTCACAGCTCCCAGCTGTTGTCAAGCCTGGTATGTGCTGATAGGGCTGCCGGTGAATAAATCTAGTGTTCCCACATGGCTACGTGACCAACAGAGGGGGAACAAAGTCCCTTTTCAGAGACTCCTGTTACCCAGCTGCTGCCTGGCCGTTGCCTGTGACCACCTGGTGCCAGGGTGCCAAACAGGACCTGCTGCCCCAGCTCCGCCCTCAGCCTGGGCTGGCTCCCCAGCACCCCTTCCTTTGGGGAGCCCTATGAGGTGCTCACCCATCCATGCAACAGCATCCACATCCCCTGACACCCTGCACAGCTCCTGACTGCTTCTCACCCACCACCTCCTCCTCTGCTGTCTCACTTGCCTTCTTCACTCCCTGAAGCCACCTGGGACCTTTCTGTATGGCCAAGAATGGAGCTCAAATTAATAACCTTCCTCCTCCCAGCCCTATTGAAGGGAACTTTCCAAGGTGTGTCTGCAATAAATGGGCCTCTAATGAGCACTCCTACCCTGGGAGCTACCCTGCCACCAGAGCAAGGAGCTGCCATGTTTGCTCAATGGGCTGCACTTATCTGCAGTACAGCTCTGTAATACGGGGTCAGAGGACATCAGAACAGGACAGGAAAGGAAAAACTTGGACGGAGAAGCCTGGGGTTTCACCAGTAAAAGACTCATGCTCCCAAACGCTGCTGTGCCTGACCCTGACACTGTGCCTCCATGAGCCCCAGTGCCCAAACTCTACACAAGGGATGGCATTTTCCCCATGCTGCAGGGGCAGAAGGTGGGTAGGATAAACCCACCAAGGACTACTGAGGCTCTCTCACCCATGCACCACGAACCACCCCAACAAGACAGGTGCTGCTGCCCCGAGTGTGCACCATCCCCTGGCCCCATGGGCACCCTTGAGACCCAGTGCCAGTCAGCAGACCCCAGGAGAGGTACAGGTGTGAGCACCAGCTTCACAGCAAGACCACCATGATTGAAACAGGGACTAAAAAAAACCAGTGACAGGAACATTTAAATCCCAAATTATGTTTGTTACCCAGGCTCCTGGTAGGGAAAGTCCTCCTCTCTTCTACCACCAGGCACTCCTGAGCCCACCAAGACCCCCAGCCAGTGCTGCCAGGTGTCCCACAATGACATGTTCACTGCAGGGTGAGCAACTACAGAAGAGAAAGTGAAACCCACAGAAACACTGAAAAAACCTTCTGAAAATGCTATAACAAGGATGAGCCTAAAGCAGTGGCCCATGGACGCCTCTGCTCTGCAGAGTCCCTACCCAGGCAGGCTGGCAGATGCAGCAGCTGCCCCCAGAGCATGTCCCTGGAGCACCCTGTGGAACAAATGGGATCAGACCCTGCACTGCCTTTTCCACAGGGAAAAGAACAGGCCCAGGAAGTTTGCTCAGAGGTATTTATCTTAGATAAGCTGTTTGCTCTCTTTGTTCCGGTCTCACATGCAGTGCTGGGCAGGGGTGTCAAAGCCCCACCCAACGCCTAAGCAAACTGCATCTTCATCCCTGAGGACACTGCTGGAGACCAAGTTCATGGAGAAGAGGAAGGTGGGACAAAAGAGAGCAGAAGTAGTATAAAACCCCACAAATCTTACTGTGATTTCAGTGAGGAACCTGCAAATCATCCATTCATCAAGAGAGCTGGAGCTTAAACATGCATTAAATAAGCATTTAAATGAGGCTGGGATTCAGAAGGCACAATACAGGCAGGCACTGGGCGTGCTAATTAGCATGTGCTTATACTCTGCAGTCTGCACCACCCTGTAAACATCAGCTGTGTGCTAGGCTGACGTAAGCAGCGCCTGCAAATACGAGCCAAGGTGTTGCCCTGAAATGATGGGATTTCAGTTGAAAAGCAAGTGCTTGGCTCCCCATGCCTGGGTGGTTGCAGGGCCCCCCAGGACAAGGTCTACTGACACAGGTCCTCCACACGTGGGGACACTGAAGCTGGATGCAGGGTATTCTCTCAGCTGTCTTGCTGGCTATCTGAGGGCAAAAATAAACAACAGATACATGTGTGCCAGCTGCCTACCCTTTCCCCTGGACAGAGTTGTGCTCATGGGGGAAAGGAAGTTCAGCTCCTCTCCTGTGCCCATGAACAAACAGCTTTGGGAACAAGAGCTCCTCTCACAAACAACATTTAAAGTGCTCTGGGATGCAAATCTGATCAGTCTGGAACAGAGCTCAGAATAGTTTCACGTATGAGAAAGGTCAGCAATTTGTGAAGGGCGCACAGCAGAGCCCACTTTCTAATTAGAGAGTAACATGCACCTCACACCACCCTGGTGTCATTGTCCACAGTAACACAGCAGATGGCTTAGCAACAGCCCCAGGAGACCATTACATTAACTTCAGTGTCAAACTGAGGACCTGTTATGTAAAGCAGCAGTACAGACTGTCCAGGGCTAGGCTTTCTGATGCACACAACCACTGAAGAGTTTAGCCAGGCCTTTTGAGATGATTCCTGCTACAACAAAGTCCTTCAGCAATACGTCTCATACATATGGTGAATCCATAACCCCGAGTAACTTCACACCCCTTTGTTGTCAGGTCACAACCAGCTGCTCCATGAAGTGCTCCTAGAGCAACCCATAAGGCTATTCCTCGGGAAACAATCTTTCCAGGACACAGGAATAGACCTGTCTTTGTCTGTCAGGTTCCTGCCTATTCTCATCTCCCCTGGGCTGCTCTGCACACAACTCGTGCAGCTGCAGTTCCCACCTAAACAGACTCAGAAGAGAAAGCACAACTTTGGTGGGACAGGCAAGTGATCCCCATGTAAGGATGAAACTGTCCAGGGACGAGGCTTTGGAAGACGGTCCTCAGCGTGCTCCAAGGTCAGCAGAGAAGAACACTTTTTGTTCCACTTGGCTTTCCAGAACCATGATGGGTCCTGGAATCCGCATGAAAATTGTTTCTGCCTGCCACAGACCCTAAAAGGGAAACCAGCTGCTTGATGAGAGGAGCAGCTCCAGCCCGACCATTAGGCTGGGAATGTTTTCAGTCCATGTTTCCTGACACTGCTTCAGCAGATTGCTCAGGGTCACTGCACACCACAGCCAGAGCCACCATGGCCAGCCCAGGCTCTCAGGGGGTGGCAGGGGCCAGCTCCCTGGGTACTGTGCAAGCTTCTACACATCTCCCCGTGCTGCTGCCTCTGTCTGTACCTTCTTGCCCTGCTCCCAGACCCATTAGCATGGCTGTAAGCCTGGCACAGTGGTAACGTCGCCCACCAGCTCTTAAAAGAGACCCTGCTTTTGGGCTAGAGGCAGCTTGCCCAGGGAGGACCTGGGTGTTAAACCTGGGTAACCCAGCTTGCACAGAGCACCCTCAGCAGTGTTGCATCAAGTCTTTACCTGCCTGCTCACAGCACCCCTGAGTCACTCCCTCTGAGCTGCCTTCCAGCCTCAGCCTCTCTACACATCTCAGAAATCTCAAGAATTAAGGGCTGCTCTGGGGGGTCTGGCACAGTGAGAGGCAGAGACCTCATGGGAACCATCAGCACAGCCATGAACCTCACCTGGCAGCTCCCCCATCACCAGCACAGTGAGAGGATGCTGCAGGTCATTCCTCCAACATTCCTCCCATGGGTGCTCATCTTCCCTGTGTCTACCCACCTTCCAAAACCCCAACAGAGGGACAGCAGAGTGCAGTCCAACAAGGAGAAAGGCACCAACTATTCAGCCCTTTCTCTAGATTTATTTAATATTTTTTAGGTAAAGTTAATTCTGACGGGGTTTGTGAAAGAAGCACAAGAGTCCCTACTACTCAACCATAACATGAAAAACTCTGCCCAGAAAGAAAGGGGGGAAGGATTTGAGTTTAAAAAAATATTACTAGACACATGTAAGGATTAAATATTTCAGGTTCTGAACAAAATCCATTCTCTTCAGAGGGCACCTTGGACAGAGGGCACAGCTCAAGCAGCAGAACTGTTTGGACACATTGAGAACAAGCAGCTTGTGTCATTCTGCTGACATTAAAGCTGGAAGTTTGCTCAAGAGATCAGCTCTTAATCTTACTCAAAATGTATACAAAGCAAGCAAATTCTGCACACTCAACAGGAAAACAGGAATTGAAACCATTTGGGCAGTTTGGACCTATCACAACTCAGACCACTGAGCTTAAGGAGAAAGTCCGAGAGCAGAGCAGTAGGAGATGAAACTTCTCCCCAGACAAAAGACACTTTTACCAGACGGTTAAGAAACCTATGGCTTAAAAACACACCAGAAGAATTTCTGACCAGTCTCTGAAGAGGTCTGGGAGAAGAGGGGCAGCCTGGCCAGAGCTCCACATCACAGGTACCTTCCCTGGCCACGTTGCCACCCTGGCGAAGCATGAGCCTGCTGGCAGCAATACCCTGCACCAAGCAAGCTTGCCACTGAGCTGGGGACAGGCTGGCAGCAGCTGCAGACATGGCCAGGGTAACCATAATAGGAAGAAAGATGAGGAGCCAAGTTTCAGGGAGGGACTGATCACAGGAGCTTTGGTGTGATCAGGGAGCAGGAGCCTCTCTGGGGAAATGGCTGCCCATGACACCTCTCAGGAAGGAGCAGGGCACGGGGCTGCAGTTGCTCCCTTCTCTCCAGTCTTCCCACTTGGGAACGAAGGGTGGCAAAGGTGACATCTCAAACTCTGGAGCATTCACATGGTCTTCAGGCTTTCCCCCTGTGACAGCCGGGCAGTGTCACCAGCAGCAGCAGCACTGGAGCACAAGAGGTTTAGGGTCAACACAAGAAAGAATTTTTTCTCAGTGAGGGTGACGGAGCTCTGGAATAGGCTGCCCAGGGAGGTTGTGGAGTCTCCATCTCTGGAGACACTTAAGA
>JAOEGS010023174.1:0-24438 GCA_025447755.1 Corythornis vintsioides
AGCTAGGGCACGGGCACCCCCGCAGAGGCTCACCTGCGGGTCAGCTTGGAGGTGAGCTTGCTGAAGAGGTTGGTGGATGATCTTCTAGGTCCCTTCCAACCCCTGACACTCTGTGATTCTTTGCCATAAAGGACATTCTGGTGGGAAATGCAGACTAAAAGCATATGCAACCATCCAGTGATTGTGATTGAAAGCCAGACAGGTTGCTGAATATGGTCTTACAATATTTATTATTGCCAGGATGCTTTTAAACAGCACTTCAGCAGCAGTTGAAATGATTCCAATGTAGTACTTTACTGGAGCCCATAGTTATAAAATGAAGTAATAGATTTTACAGACTGTAGGATTAGATTTTAAAAACTTCTGTCTCCTCTGGAGGAAAGATCCTCTAAGCCATGACAACAATTATTTTTTTTTTCCTTTTAATAACAAAGGTAAAATAAAACAACCCACACTTCTAAATGAAGTGAACCTGCATGTCTTTACAGAGGCCTGCTCTACTGGATGTCAGTTAAACTGAATCAGTGTTTATTTATCACACTGTTTCACCTCAAAAACCTAAGAGCTTTGTGCTGAATTAATTGGCAACCATTTGCTTTTCTCTCTCCCACTGTGATTTACAAACCTCCCCTATCTCTTCTGGGAGAGCAGGGAAATGGGTATATTGAGAATAAAGACTCCAGCATTGTAAACAGTGTGTTTTGGGGTTTCATTTTAATATCTATTCAGATGCCTGCAGAAAACCATGGTGACCTTTTTAGTGGCAGAGAATGCTGGAGAGACAGCACGTCTAGATCATTTACTCCCAAAAGCAGGGCATATAGCACAAACAGCTCCCGAAGAGAAGATGGAAATGTGGGCAGTAAATAGTTTTTACTGCTAGATGAACTTGGGTAATTCTTATGTATATGAGGCAGGAAAACAAGATCCAAATGGGGAGGAGATCTCTCAGTATTTAAGGTCAGAAGTGTGAGCAAGATACTGGCTCACCAGGACTTTCCTGTGTCTCTGCTGCTGTGTGCCATGAACGGGGGGGGGGTAACAGCACTTCAGTCCCATGGAGCTCATCAACCTTCCTGCAGTGGGAGCTTAGAGAGGGGGCTGCTGATGAGGGAAATTGCCAGGCTGCTCTGAATCAGGGTCATAGCTGGAGTCGGTGCTTTGTTCAGAGATGCTCAGATCCCTCGGGTAAGCAGCTAATTACAGGAAATCTTTTAAAGCAACTGAGTGATAGGAAGAAAGCAATGAATATTGTTCATTCAAAAGACAGGAGTGGTTCATTTGAATCAGTTCTCTTTCATAATTATGTAATTGGGCCATGTTTTATTTTTAATTAAATCTCTTGCATATTCATGAAAATTCTCAAAACCTGCAGACCAAATGGCATGACTCTTACTTTTAGAATGCAGTTTGTGTAAAGAAATGCACTTCAATCTTTTTGTTTCCCTTTCATATTGCTGTCCAAATACTTATTTTACATTATTATACATCTGTAGCCTGTACTGCCTGTCAAAACTACAACATGATGATAAACCATTAATATGGAATTGTGAGAGAAAAGTTTTAAATGGAGATGAAGAACAAGAAGCTGCTGCTCTGAAATACCAGGTGATTTTTGTTGCACAGCTTGACCTATGTAAGGAATCAGTCAGTAGGCAGCACTCAGAAAGCATGTCAGCTCCCTCAGCTTCTCAAACCAGCCATGACTCTATTTGCAGTCTGCAGACTGCCCTAGTTCCCCTGACTTTGTTTTGGTTCTTGTTGGTTTCTGTGACTCTTCCTGTTCTTCTGCCTCTTTGACAACGGCATTAGTTCTGATTCCTCTTCCATCTTCCTGCTTCTCCTAAAGAGTCTCTCACCTGCTATTTTTCTCACATCTGCTGCTTTGTAGGCTCGCTGAGTGTTGCATCTGAGGGCAGAGATGTAAGGTCTGCTTTGCTCGTGCATTGTAGTCACTGGCATTTAGCTGAGGCTGCACACTTTGATTTACCCCTATACCTCCACATGTTCCCATCAGCGGAGCTCAGATGATAATTCACCTTCATATTCTGCCCAGATGTTAATAACTCATAATATTATTGTTACTGTCAGTGATTATTTCCAAAGTACCTTTTACTGCTGTATTTGTTTTTTTTTCATCTCAGACCTCAATTCCTTCAGTCTTTATTTCTGGGCTGAATTTCTAACTAATGGAACAGAGAAAATACTGTGAGTGGTCCTTTTCTAGCAGGAATGGGAATTAAATTGGAAGCTGCAAGGAAATACTTGTGAGAAGTGCCACTGAATTGTCACAGAAGTCTCACTTTTTATGTGTAAACCTATAGAAGAGTAAACATCTTTCACTTAGTTTGATGTGGAATGAAGACAAGGATGTGGAAATGTATGAGCAGCACAAACCTAGCCCTGAGGGGGCTGAAAATCAGAATTTCTGGTTGAGGCACAGTTCGTGTAACTCACACCGGGTACCAGCTGTGAGAACCCTTCACATCCCCGACTGGGACTGTGCTGAGCTGGGGCGGGAGCAGCAGCATCGCAGGCCCCGCACTCAGCCGTGTCCAAGACACACCCGCCGGCACCGGCAGCCCTGAGCTGCCCCCTCGCTCTGGAGCGCAACCAGCCCGGCCCGCTGCGAGCGTGCTCGGGAAACGCTTTGCCCTGCACAGCCAGGTTCAGCAGCCAGGTTCAGCACCTGACCCAGTGTGGGCCTTCAGCGCATCCCTGCTGCCCGGCCGGCAGCCGGCCCCGCGCTACCGAGCGGCGGCAGCAACAGCAGTTGGAGGCGGCGCCGCTTCGAGGGGAGCCCGAGGGGAGCCCGGGCGGGCGCGGCGGGAGCTGCAGCTGCGCCGCCCTTCCCGGGGCTCAGGTGACGCCAGAGACGCGGAGCGGGCGCGCGCGGGCTTGTGGGAGAAGCCGGCGCAGCCGCCATGTTGGGCGGGGCGGCGGGCGGGAGGAGGCGGGAGCGCGGGGCGGGGGCAGCGGCGGCTCCCGCAGCTGTCAGCGCCCGCACCCCCGGTCCCGGGCCGTGCGGCGACCACCGCGGCCGTCGGGCTAGGCCGGGTCTGCCAGCGCCTCCGGAGAGGCACTGAGGGCGTCCTGGTCCTGACCTGCTTCGCTCTTCCCATCTCCTCAGTCTTCTTCCCACCCCCACCCCTCAAAAAACCCTTTTCCTTCCTCCCTTCCGCCCGCCCATCGCTGACATCCTCCTCCGGTCGCCTCCTCCTCCCCGCCACCCCCCCACCCCCCGCCCCGGGCTGCGCGGCCCCCGCCGCCTCTGCGAGCGCTGCGCACATCGGCCGAGGCTGCAGCACCGAGCGGTGAGCGGGGCAGTGCCCGCGCCCGGCGGGGCCTGGGGGGGTGCGGGGGGCGGCGGAGGCGCTTTCATTTTTCTGCCTTGTTATCCTCTGTTGCGCAAACAATACAAGGCTGCGCGGGCCGGCTGGTCCATCTGCAGCGCCGCTGACAGCCCCTTCCCTGCGCCGGCGGGCGGGGGGCTGGGTTTTGGCGGGGTGGAGGCTGGTTCTCGGCGTTCTCTGCGAAGCTCTTGTCAGGAGCAGTCGCCGCTCGGCCGCGGGAGGGAGGAAGCCCCCCCCTCGCCCGGCAGGGATGGGGATCGGCTCGGCTTTGTCCCCGTTTCCTCTCCTGGCTCCCGCTGCTGCTGCGGCTGGGGCCGGGCGCCGCCCTGGGAGGGACCCCGGGCAGAGCGGGGTGAGGGCGGCCGCCGGCATCGCCCCTCCGGCCAGCCTCGCCCCTCCGGCCAGCTTCGCCCCTCCGCCGGCATCGCCCCTCCGGCCAGCCTCGCCCCTCCGCCGGCATCGCCCCTCCGGCCAGCCTCGCCCCTCCGGCCAGCCTCGCCCCTTCGGCCAGCCTCGCCCCTTCGGCCAGCCTCGCCCCTCCGGCCGGCATCGTCCCTCCGGCCGGCATCGTCCCTCCGGCCGGCATCACCCCTCCGGCCGGCATCGCCCCTCCGGCCGGCATCGCCCCTCCGGCCGGCATCGCCCCTCCGCCGGCCTGGGCTCCTGTCCGGGGGGCGTGCGGCGCTTTGTTTTTACTCTCGCCCTTGCCTTACGGGGGCTGCGCGGGGCCGGCCGGGGTGAAAGGAGAGGCCAGGGCAGCTTTGCCGTGGGATTCGGAGTGAGCAGAGCTGTGTGTTGTCGGTCACCTACCGGGCTGCGCTCGGAGGCGATTCCTCAGTTTAGGGCTTGCCCAGATTTCTACAAATCCAACGTAAGGAAGAAAAGCATTGCTTTGGAACACGTTGTTCTAGAGGAATGACATGAAAACCTAGCTGATTTAATCGATAACTGCATCTTTAGGGCAGAGATTAATTAGACCCTTTAAAATCTTAATCATTCTGCCTACATGTTTCTAATTTATTTTAGGTAACAGGGTGCTGGATTTGTAGATCTGCAGAGCAGTTGTCTGTAATCACAAGAAGGAACTTATTGACTCCTTAATTGAATTCTGCATTCTAAGCATATTCTAATGACCCAAGCAGCATTGCCTGGCTTTTGGAAGGCTACTAAATCAATGATGATGCTCTTAGTCTTTATTTTTTCCTTCTCATGATTTCCATTAGCGTGTACAATTTAAATGTAGCAGCAGTGCTTAAGTACTGCTCGTGGAGCCAGAATACAGAATCAGAAAAGATAATGCCAATAAAGCAAACGTTTGGGTTTATAGGCTGCTTTGAACAGCAAAATGGTGAGCAAATGTCATTTGTGATATCAAATACTTCCAGGGAGTCACATAAAAATAGATAAAATGAGAACTATTAAGATGCAATTTCAGCGTTCTTGAGATTGGCAGGTTTAGTAACAGTTACTATGGGAAGTAATTGTCTCCATTCCACTTTTGCCTTTGAACTTCACTTAAATAGGAAACTTAAACCCAAAGGGTATGTGCATTGGAGGCTTAAAAGGAAACTTGAAATTTAGACAGCATTTTAATTTAAAAAATAAACACCAAAAAAAAACCCCAGCAAAACCCCCCAAAGAACTAAAATGAACTTTGTGAGTGCACAACCGATTTCAAATGCTTTGGGAAAATAGCTTTATTTAAATTGATTATGAATTCCAGAGCTTCAGCGAAACACGATAGAGGATATGAGAGACCCAGGATTACAGAGAACAATTGAAAGTAACACATTCAGCATTTGCTGGCAGGGGAGAGAAAGCTGATCCATCTAGTGACTCGGAGCAGAAGACCTTGTGTTTTCTAAGGCACTTGTGCAATTATTTTTGTGAGCACGTGGCTTAAGAGGACCCTCTTGTGACAATACAGCAGCTGTGCAGAGCTGAGCAGCTCCTTTCAGATGTGTTTAATGCAGACCAGGGGGCAGAGGCAGGGAAGGGAAGCTGTTGGTCCCTGGAACTCACACCACGATGCAGTGTCACTTCTGCATCATGTTGCAGTTACAGTTTGGCAGCCTTTCTGGAGGATGATGATGATGGAACTGGACTGTTCCAGTAATCAGAAATTCCAACAGCAAGTCCAGCTGAATTGCTTTCACTTTTTGATCAAAGAACACATACTATCATGTGCAATTAAAAAAAGATAAAGTTACCCTTACAAGGTCTTGTGAAGCAGCCTCATTTGCTCTGTCAGTTGGCTGTGATAGATATTGACAGTGCCTGATGCATGGAAACTGATTTGTATAAAGTTTGACAGAAGAGGAATGGCATCCAAACCTGATCATTAAATTTACAGGAGTCCGGAATCCAATCTTCTGAATGTTTTTGAGTATCAAAATAATATTGTAAAGACACTGAGGGTGTGTAAGAGCAATTGCTGAGTCCTCTGTTCATCAATAGCTTACCATGATAGTGTCAGAAACCCTCACTTGGGGGGTACTCATGCACTGCAGATACTTACAAAAGCACTATTTTAACAAGAGGAGTGGAAAACAAAGACATTTGGGTAAATTAACAAGCTAGCAAAATGCCCTTCTGTATTGAATGTTGAAGAGCACAGTAACAGGTAGTGGTGGGAACAAGCATGCTAGGTCAGCTTAAATAAAAACCTCTGGTAGTCTTTCTGCCCCCAGGGTGGTGCTCAGTGTGAGACAGCTGTCAGAAAACAGGTCAGTTGTGTCACCACTGAAATGAGGTGGTTAGTCACTGGTTTTGCTCTTAATCCAGCCTGTGTAATACACTGTGTTCCCACCAAGGGTTTTTAATTGTTTTGAAACAGCATTGTGGTTACCTTGACCAAGTTTAGCAAAATGTTTTCCAGGTTAAGTCTCATGTTCCCTGAAAGGAAAGCATGGCACATACAGTGTCTAATAGTAACCAAGTCAGATTGTTCAGTCTGAAAAGAAACCTTTCTGCTTTCAAAATAGAACTGATGATAGTTATATATATAGTTGCATCCAGAGTCACAGCTGATTTCAGGTATTTTTGTGGTATTAAGGCTTTTCCTGTAAGTTTTTGACATTAAACCTTTTCCTTTCTGAAAGCAGGTTGTAGAAATAAGTGTGGTTCCCCTGAAGAATGACTTAATAAATGCCTGACCAGAAAAAGGTGAAATTATGCTGACTGAAAAGCTTTGGTTGCCTGCCCCTTGCAGGATTCCAACTGGGCCCTTTGTCAGAGGGACAGTGACAGGAATTGATTTCCATAGGGTTTAGTGTGAGGTGCTTTGCAGGCATCAGGTGTAAGATGACAATAGACTTGGTTTGATTCTGCCAGACAATGTGTTTGGTAACAGCCCCATAGCACACAGCACACCTGAGAACTGAGGATGTGTGCTTCAGTATCCCTAAAATACTGGGTATGTGAGCAAAGGAGTTTGAGAGGATGCACACTGAAGCACAGTTAACAGTAGATATGCTAATTTCTTCTAATATACAAAGAAATAATCTCAGAGTTGTTTCTTCAGGTTTCAGATAAGAAACAGATGCCAGTAGTAGTTTCTGTGTTGATTTAATCCCTGTTTGTTTCCTTGAATCCAGCTCATTTCTCATGGGCTCTGCTACTGAACTCTTAGTGCTGTCAGAAACAGCCTTGACTCTGGAAGCTGTGTTTTCACATGTGCAGAGAATTAAATTCAGTTTATTTTGTCAAACACTTACTGTTGGTCATCTTTATTACCCAGTATTAGGAAGCATGGGCTCACAGCATCTTCTGTTCCAAACGTGCTTTCCCTCTGCTTCATGTTCAGATTTTTTTTATGGTTTCTCAAGTCTTGCTTACAGATGAAAGCAGTAAAATATCCTTTGTGGGTAGACTTAAAAGTGTGCAGTTCCGTCCTTCGGTTCGTTTGTAAGTGCCCATAAACCCCACTAATTGTTTTAAGATTGTGTTTCTGGAGTTGTGTAGCTGATGTTACTGCATTTTAAAGGGAATAAAGCAAAGGATGTAGCCAGTCTAGGCAGCAGTACTGGCTTCCCCATGGATCAGTAGGGTTTTGGTGGTGGCTACTTACACTCTGTGATGTACATACCCATTTAAAAAGCTAACATTGCACTAATTAACATACAGAAGGTCAAGAAGTGTCTGACATAAAGATGAACTTATTGGTACTACTTTAAAAGTTGTATCTAAAAATCAATCTTTTTAAAGGACAATGCTTCTATTTTCCAGGGTGTCAGACACCAGTGTACCTTTGTGCTTACTAATTTACATTACACGCAGACACTGCTATTAATAAACTCCTAACTTCTGTGCTGCAGTCCCTCTGGGCAGCACATGGGCACTCTATAAAATGCTAGTGTAACACTGCTTAGTCTGCAGATAGCACCAGCAGATAAATGTAGCAGAGAAGCAAATGGGAATGCTTGTCCCAGACAATAACTCGTGTGCACGTGCCATTGCACGGCGCGGAGGGTGCTGGCTTTACACTTCTTACTGCAGTGGGTCTGGAACTGCTCCTTCCAGCTGCCAGTGGTGGGATGGGTTGCAAAGTGTGTCACACAGTTTATGGGAAGCAGGGGATGGGGGTCTGTGCTTTTGTTTTATATATTTTTATTCCAGAATAAATGATCGTGGTTCAGATGGAGTGCTTTTATGGGTGTTTCTTTGTCAGCTGGATAGTGTAGGGAAGTCACAGCTCTCTCTTTCTCCTCCAGCTTGAGCAGCTTCCCTTTCAGAGGGACTGCTGTCGTTCCCTCATCCCTCTTGTCTTTGCTGGGAGTGCATTTTACTGTACCTCACATTTAAAAGAGGTACATTTTGGCCGTGTTTGTGTCCTGGGCCTTTTCTGTCCCCTCACCTCTGACTGGAAAATAGCCCAGTGAAAGCACAGATCCTTGGTTTGCTGTCTTACAGACAGGAGAGCTGGCCTTGGCACAATGGAGGATGTAAATTAAACGCATGGATGTGTGGGGAGCATTGGACTTGGGGGCCCAGTAATTTGCCAGTGCTTAGTCTCCTGTTGCTCAGAGGAGAGGTAAAGACAGATTAATGATTGAATGACTCTGTTTTTTAAGTCTTTCTTAGTATCAATTTCTCAGAGAGTGCTTTTAAGTTAAAATTACATGCTGCATGTTGATTTTGGAGAACGCTTAAGATACTGTTGTTAGAATACTTGTTTTGAAGAGTTTGGAGTTTCCTCAGAGTGCAGGGGGACAGCAAAGATGTAAAGTGCATTTTTGACAGTGCAGTTTGAATTGCAGTGCCTGCTTGTGGTTGGTGTGGCCACTGAATCCTTGTCCCCACTCAGATTCACACTCCTGAATGTGGAAGATCCCTGAGAGAGGTTTGATGCCAGCTGTGAGCACACAGAGGTGAGGTGATGTCAGGTGCTGCTGTCCTGCTCTGCACCTCCTGGCACAGACCATCTGATTGCCAAGGAAAATATTCCCAGCCTTACAGCAAAATCCACTCTTGCTGTAGGCAACAAACAGGTTGTTTTTTCCAGGCCATTGTATCATTTGCTGTGCTTTCTAGGACCTGAAATTTGTAAGATATGAAACAGTGTTAGTCTGAAAACTAGTGATTAACATACAAAGCATAAATTTTGATGTAATACTTAATGGAGTAGAATTAATTCCTTCTCAATACTGAGGCTAATGCCTGAACTGTGTAATTGTGCAGCTCTTTTTTTGCAGCTGTTTTGGAAGAATCAGATCAGTGGGTTTAGATAATTTTTTTTTAATGGAAAGATAAGTGGGGGGTTGCTGTTTCCCTAAAGCTTGAAGGGAGACTGCAGAGTTTGTGCATCTTAATGGGAACTGTTAGATAGCTTCACAACCAGATGTAAGGATTTGTTCAGCCTAAAGGCTGGTGTGTGCTGAATCTATGTCAGTGGATGTTCCTTTTATGTCTTGTTTTAGTTCAAATAACCTTTCTCTTCAATGTCCTCAGGTGTGTCAGAGAAATAGAATCTGTGCTCACAGTCAGCTGTCAGCAAAGCCTCCACATAGATGCAATGATACGAGGCAAGATAAGCCCTTCTCTGCCCTTCTGCATGCACTGCTAATGGCTATAGTTATATATAACTATATATATAGTTATGAAAGAGCAGATTTGGTTAAGATTATAGGTCTGATGTTAGTAAGTGGAAGCTAGTGAGGTTTTTAATGTATTATAGAAGTCTTGATGGGAAGGTTCCCATGCTTTTACCTAAGTGCTATGTAGAGTTAAGATAAATAGGTAACATAGATAGATGCTTACTTTTAGTCAGTAAAGCAGTTCTTGTCCAAAAATAATGAGGCAAAATGAAAGAATTAGAGTCAACCTCTAATGCTGTTATTTTTATTTTATTTTTTTTTTTTTTTAAGGCTATTGACAGCTTAAAATTTCAAGAGACATAGCTTGGAAAACACTTTGATGTTCTGGTAGCTCTTTATTCCAGTCCCAAAGAGACACTCTCACTAACTAGAATCAGCCTGTTAAAAATGCCTTATCAAGGCTCAAGATTCACTGAAATCATGGTTGCACAAGTTGGCAACTCCATGTAGAGCCAAGTGCATTTTCCACACAAAAATAATGTCAGTTATTCCAATGTTGAGGGTAAAAACTGACAGATTTGCTAATGATGATGGAGTTGTAACTCAAACTGTCTCTTTTATTTCTTTAAAAATACAGTCAACATTTCCTTTCAATCCATTTAAAGTAGGTAATTTATGAAGCATGTCTTTGTAATTACAAAATGCTAAACTACAGGTTTTTTGAATAATTGCCTTTGATATTTCCTGATGTACCTGATTCTCGTGACAAGCTTTTTTAATGACTAAGGGTAAAATATAATTACTTGTTAAATGATTCAGTTTCTGCCTCTTAATGGATTTAAGTGTGTTTTTTCTGTCTTCATGTAACCACTGCTGATACACCCGTGATAAAATGGGGCTGGTGAGGTGATTTTCCACGAGGCCAGTGCTGTGTGGCCCAGACTGGCATGTGGTGTCCATGTTCTGGTGAACAGGCAGAATGCTCTTTCTTGGGGTCCATTGGTGGCTGTTGGGGAGTGTGATCAGTGCCCAGAAGAGGCGGGCCGTGCTGGAGAGTCAGAGACCTCTGCTGACACCAGGGTGCAGAACAGACAGCTCCCTGGTTCAGGGTAGGGTTGTGATGACTGGCAGTCCTTGCTGCAGAGAGGGCATTGGAGCTCCTTGCTCAGGACTGACCACAGAGGGGTTTGCTTTTAATTCTTCTGGGAAGTGATGGGGTTTTGATCTTGCCACAGGTCTAGGGCTATTAAAGAATTATGGTTTTTTTCAGATGTAGAGTAGGGAAGGTATGCACCAGCAAGCTGTAATAGAGAACAGTAACCTTGGCTAATGAAGAGTTAATCAATACCTACCTTCTTGGAAGTGAGCCTTGAGGTGCAGTGACAGCAACTGGGCCTGCCAGGCTGCTCCTGCACTTCTGCTCTGACAAAGAGCAGTCTCTGATGACAAAGGTGGGCAGGATCTGCTTCCCATCCAGCTTCGTCTGAAGCTGAGGTGTTAGAAGGGCTCGGGGTGCATGCAGAGTCATTTGTGCCATCAGGATTGGCTGCAGGGAAAAGGAGACGGGTCTGGCTGATGGAAATTGAAATGCTATCTGGTCTTCATTCAGTGGAGTACTGTCAAGGGATTGACACCATAATGAGCTTTAAGGAGAAGAACAATCTGTAGTCACAGGACACTTTCATACCACTGCATACTTCTATACTGTGTAAGGATTTTTTACTGCGTGAACTGTTCCAGCAGGAAGCAATAATTACAATGAAAGTCGTTGACTTGCTACAGAGGAAGGAAGGCTGAAATTAATCCTAAGGGTTTTTTCAGTTATTCTTGACATGTGCAGAAGTACTTATTTCAAAATGGTGTTAAAATGGTTAATTACAAGAATGCAGATATGATTGCTAAGGAACAGCGTATGCTTCATTAGTGTCAGTGTAGTGTGCTATAGAAATCCCAATAAAAGGACTCCAAGCAGTGCAGATCTTCATAGCCTGAGCTTTCTCAAAGAGAATTGCCAGCATTGCCCTCGCTGCAGATTTTATAGAAGCTATTTTTGATATCATCTCTTTTATTACACTTATTAGCAAACAGAGTTTGTTAGCCTGCTTTTCTCCTTCATTATTTTTAGTGTTCCAGAGAATCTAAATATTTCCCCTGAAAGGTATGAATATTTGTAATAGCAGGCCACCATGTTAAAAGGCTCCAGGCTTTATCAGAGCAAATGTACAGTGTCTGTGCTCTTCAGCTAAGCAAGTACATAATCCTCTTCACTTAACCGTAGTTTAATGCAGTGGCTGGGCTTACTGGTAGGCACTGGGATTTCCTGCAGTCTGACATGCTTTTCAGAGGTGGGAGCTGTTGCCATGTGAGGGTAGAACATGGCCATGAAGCCTCTTCCCAGGGCTGTGTCTGCAGAGTGGCTGCCCCTGGCCCTCTTCACTGGAAAGCAACAGCCATGGTACCTGCTGGAGATCTCTGCCAGGGTTCAGGTTCTTTGCTGTTCGTGCTCTGTAGTCAGCCTGTCCTGTGCTTATTCCACATGTCTTCAGAAATGTGGGGGTTTACCTTGATAAGTGCTAGACCTTTGCAAAGGATGGGTGTTTGCCCAGTTTCCTTACCAGTACCAGCTGTTAAGGTTGTAGGTCTAATTATGAACATGGTTCTGAGCTCTTACTGGCATATGTGCCCTTCACATTAGAGGGATAAAATGTCCTTTTTATAGTATTTACCTTGCACACCTTCGTTTGAAACCAAGTGGCAGCCAGACTTTGCATCCAGGGCAACTCTGAGGTGGAGCCTGGCAGAAGGAGCACAGTAAGGTTTTGTTTTTTCCATTCAGATGCTTACTATCTGGAAGCTGACAGAAGTGACTCCAAAGGGTTAACTGGTTGTTAGTTGGGTTGTTCTTTTTTTCAAATGTGTGTTCTGAAAGACTTCTCCACAGCTTAATGCTGGGCACTGAGTCATGTACATCCCATCTTCTTGCTTGCTTCTGGACAGTGATTTCCAGCCTCCAGTGTGTGCTGCAGATTGTTCTCCCCCGGTGCTTTTTGAGATGGCTTGTGTGCCCATGTGCTGAGCTGGGAAGACTTTCTGAGAGGATGCATTTGGAAACCTGAGGCAGTGCTGGAGTGCAGCAGAATTCTGTTTATAGAACTGGGTCAGTGAGTGTTCCTTAAGTCTGACCTCCAACAAGCCCCTGTCTGCAGGTGCAGTGCAAGATTCTCTGCTCTAGAGGCTCACCTGGAGTCAAATACAGTGTGGTGAAGAGTGACAGCACTGGCAGTTCAGCTGCAGCCCTGGGTATGGCAAGAGAAAGAAGGTACTTGGTTTCTTTAGTGGGGTTAGAGATGAATTACTGGAATAAAATGCCTGAGTGTAAGGGATCATTTTAATTAAAAGGAGGGCAAGTCGAACAAAAAGAGGAAAGATAATACATGTCCTTGGGAATGGGAGTAGGAGTTGTGATGGTAGAAACATCCTCACAGAGAAAGAGAAATTAACAGTTGAGATTAAAAAACAATTTTAAAAAGCAGCCACTTTCTTTCAGATGTGGAGATTTCTGACTGTAAAGCAGAACGTCAGTGTAGTCAGCCCTGGGTTTCTTACCCCAGGCCTCTTGCAGTTACCTTCCTGCTGATGCAAAGTTGTCCATGGGTGGTTCATCCTGCCCATGCCTGCCCAGTGTGTGTCCCTGGGCTGCCCAGCTAGGAAGGGCTGCAGCTCCTGCCATGGCTGCACAGCTCCTGCTCTGCAGACCATCGCTCTTGCCTCCGTGGGACACTCTTGGAAGGCCTGTGACCTTGTGAGGGCTGTGTGAGGAGGGCAGTTTCCACCTTGTGAAGATCAGCAGCTTCAACATGGTGTGTTCCTGATGTAATGAGATGTGCTCTTGGTCTGAGCAGGGAATGAATCACTTGTAATTTGCAGTTAGTACAAAATGAAACAAGCACATGCCAGATGTAGGACACTGAGCCTTGCCATTCAATTAAGGAGGAGCTACGAGTGAAATTGGGGTTAAAAACCCTGAATAGGCCGATGGCTGTTATGAAACAGGAGCTGACACACAGGTATGGAGATGAGTATGTTCTGCATCTCTGAGTTGGCACACAGATATGGCTGAGCCAGAGTCATATTTACTCTTTGTTGTATGCAGATGGAGTCTGGAGTTTTCAGCTATCCAACCTGCTATCTGTATATTCAGGGGAAGAAGTTTAGGGGGAATGTGGTTGATTCATGTGTTTTGGTTCAAGAATTCTTCAGACTGCAGAAATGATACTTTGAAAAGCAGCTGAGTAGGAAAAGCTGTTTAAGTTTGAGTTCCTTACAGCTGAATTGAAGAGCTTAAGGAGTTAGCTCTTACCTGTGCATGTCCATAGGAGAAGTGGGGCACAAACTGATGTCAGCACTGCCATAGTGCAATTAGCTTTAAAGTTTTATGAATAACAAAATACTTAAACTGATTAAAGGTACAACCACTTAAGTCGTTTGTATATAATGAGATTATGCTGGTGGTTGCATGACTGAAAGACAGTAGACTTGGTTCAGTTTTCTTCATGCTTTCTTTGGTTCAGCTTCTTGCCATTCCCAGTCTGTTTCTTTGACTGGTGTTCCCAGGACAAAATTCAGCAGAACCCTCTTGAGTTGGTGTTGTTGGAGGGCTTTTGATGCTGGGCTGTCCAAGGGCAGGAATTTCTGTGTGTTGGAAGAAAATGGCTTGACTTTTTTTTTACAAGTGTTGGAAAATGCCCAGTGTCTGTGTTGCAGTAAATAAACAGGGAAGGTGCTACCCAAGGTCTGCACAGGCACCTATTTTCTGGGAGACATAAATAGCTGAAGCCAGCTGGCCAGCCTGGAACTCCGGCTGCAATGCGTATTTTTTCCCTTTCATCCAAAATTCTGATTTCCAACTAAACCTGTGTGCATCTTAATTTTTTTTTAACTTTGTTTTCAGTTGTACAGTGAATTAAAAATCAGTATTTGAATCTAGATTTCCTGCCCTATAACAGGTGAAGTTTGCAGTGCAGTGGAGTGTATACAGAACAAAAACTGAAAGGAGCTCAGGAAGCCTTTGACTGCCTTTTTTAATGATTCTGTGCTTTGCAGAATCCTGGATATGCAGCTCTGTTCTTTGTTTGTTAGAAATTCTTCTGCCACATTGTTTATATTTTGTTTTCTGCTGTTGCTTGGCTTATAAACTAGTGTGAATATTAATTCAGGAAATAGAAACTGGAAAACTTGAAACACTGTTCAAGCACAGGACAAACATGGTAGAAGTTTTGTGAAACCATAATTGCATTTGGAATATACATTTCAAATTCTTATGTTTCAATGATTTTGTAAAGGAAAGCTGTAGTCAGTTACAGAGAAGTGCATATTCTGTTTTTACTTTTTGAATAACTAGTTTTCTCCTCTACTTCAGAATGTATGAAAACATGTCCACAATGGTGTATTTAAAGGAAGAGAAGTTGGAGAAGCTTACTCAAGATGAAATCATTGCCAAAACTAAGCAGGTGATTAACGGACTGGAGGCCCTGAAGAACGAACACAACTCCATTTTACAGAGCTTACTTGAAACTCTGAAATGTTTGAAGAAAGATGATGAAACCAATCTGGTTGAAGAAAAATCAAACATGATTCGAAAGTCACTGGAAATGCTGGAGCTTGGCCTCAGTGAAGCACAGGTAAAACTGCTGTGGAAGTAAAGACTCGGAGGGTTTACGTTTGCATTGCTGCCAGATGCTCAGGGACAGACTGCTGTAATTAGTAGAGGAGGATGCTGTCCATCTTGCTGTGTTACAGAACTAATTACACTGAAGCTCATAACAGCTCTTCAGCGAGACACTTGCTGTGTTCTCTTTATACTCTGAGAAGCTCAGAACTGAGCATGATTGGGAGCAGTCATTAGTAGAGGGTTTCTCTAGGTTAGCTTTGGCTGAACAACTGGTAAAGAAGTTGAGAAGGAGACCGAGGCCCATGGAGAAGGAAGGAGGCCCGTTTACCAGGTGTCACAGCTGGCAGAGCTTTGAAATAATCAGAGGTTTTGTGTGAAATACAGGCCTGCATTCTGGAGGGAGCAGGTGTTGACCCCTTGTGCTCTGCAGGTGATGATGGCCCTGTCAAGTCACCTGAACGCAGTGGAGTCGGAGAAGCAGAAGCTGCGCGCGCAGGTTCGCCGGCTGTGCCAGGAGAACCAGTGGCTCCGGGACGAGCTGGCCAACACCCAGCAGAAGCTGCAGAAGAGTGAGCAGTCTGTGGCTCAGCTGGAGGAGGAGAAGAAACATCTAGAGTTCATGAACCAATTAAAAAAATACGACGATGATATTTCACCATCAGTAAGTAGCTGTGGAGTACAAAGCACCTTATGTTTAATGCGTTGTCATTTGCCTAGTTACCAAGAAGGCAGGTATGAGCTTCTACTGGTCTCTGATGTAAACTTGGCATGAAATTGTTCAGCTTGAACCAGTGTCACAATGTTCTCAGATTCTGAGAGTTCAGCTCATTCTTATGAGAGTAAATGTTTCATTTTCTGTAGATAATAAAATACATGTGAGGATCAAAATCCATAAATACTTAGCATCTATTCCCTGACACAGTTATGGAGAACTGAACCAAAGAAACAATTTCCATTTGTAAGTTCAATAGTTAACATCAAGAGGGAGTGTAATCCATTAGAGATTCTAATACATAAACTGGGCTTATGATGACTGCAAGAAAAATATTATTGTCTAGTGAAATCGTGATGCAGCTTTTATGTCTGTTGAGAAATGGCTCTAAGATAGGATGATAATGAAACCACTTTCAGGACCTTCTGCTAGACATTGTTACCATCTGCATGCCCTCAGTTGTGTTTAGCTACCTGTATGCTTAGATTCAGAGAGAAAAGCAGATAAAATAGTAATTTACAGAAATAACTTAGCACTTTAGAAGACTTCTGAATTTTCTGCCCTTCTTGTTCCACTTCGCTTCCTTAAGTTAGATGTCACTGTAGAGAAAGATCTCATTTTGTGCATGAAGACCTTCTCAGCTGTGCCTCGGAAAGAAGTTTTCCATAACTCATTATTTCAGCAGCATAATGGTTGAAAATGTATGCACTTTAGTCATGCTTAACTGGCTGCTTGGCTAAACCCTTTTAACGTGCTGGAGTAGGGAGGGCTGTTTTGGTCAGTTGCACATGGAACTTTTCAGAGCTGTTTCAGGGGTTGATATCTGTAGCTGAAATACTGCCAGTGGAGCCTGTTTGGAAGAGGGACAGGGGAGGGAGTGTTGGGAATTGGATGTGCTAACTGTTGAACTGTAATCTGCAGATGGCCTAAATAGCACCATTATGTGAAATTTAACTGGTGAGCAGGGTCAAAGTTAGTAAAGCATTTTGTGATTCTGCTAGCCACAGGAACAGTCACTGTTGTTAGCCTTTGAAAACAGTCTGTTGCATATACTCAGTATAAGGTTGGAATCAGCACACTTAAAATTCTGAACTTTCCATCTGGATCTAGTCCCATCAGTCTGCGGTTTTTGCAGAGCACCCTCTTTGTCAGCACTGAACTTGAATGCCAGCAGCAGCAGTTGCCACCTTCTCTGTGGAAAAAGGTGTTGGATGGAGAGCCATAAAAACAGGAATGTGTTCTGCTCCTGGATTTTCTCCTCACTGAGATTAACTTTCTGAGAACAGAGCTATTTGTATTGTGTAGAGAGCTCTGAAATAGAGGTCTCCTTATTCCTCTCCCTTGCCCATCTATTCCTGCATTTATGGCTACAAAATACAGTGGGTATTTCTGCATTCAGGAGTGCTCACTCTTCACTTGCACTTTCATTAGGTACAATTCTCTGTAAGAACAGCAAACGTGTTCTTGTGTGCTGGAATTGAAACTGAAATCTAGGAGACCTGATTTCTATTCCTGTCTCTTCTGAAGGTGTCCTGTATTGTTTTGGGACAAAGTATGTAAATACATTTGGACATAAGACCTTCTTAAAACGTATATGAGAGAGGTTATTCTCGTCAGTTCCTCAGTTCTGGATGTGGGGTTTTCCTTTAACATTGCTGATTAAAAGGACTGTCCCTTTGTGCCTTAGATTTAAGTGTAATGTTTTGTTTGGGGTTGTTCTGTAGGAGGATAAAGATACGGATTCCACCAAAGAGCCTTTGGATGACCTATTTCCCAATGATGAAGATGACCAAGGACAAGGAAGTAAGTGTGCTTCAGATTGTATCAGTAGTGTATTTCTGCAATGCAGAACATAAAGACGCTCTTCACAGAAGTGAATCCATGCTTGGGGCCCTATGGGACACTGTAGGAGTGGTGAATGCCTCTGCTAGCATAAGGAAAGCAGTCACTGATACACATTATGTACGTTGATAAAGACAGAACTGCCTCCTAGTTTTTTAAGGAGAGTTAACTATCTTTGTGAAGTTCTCAGGTCTGACTGGGGTTCAGAATTCGTCCCACTGTCTTTCCTGTGGCCTCAGAATGGAGAAGGTTTGTTCCAAGTGGCTGAGGCAGGTTCTGAAGCACTGAGGCTTTTTGATGGTCTGCAGATGGTGAATTCTTTTCATGGTGGTTCTGATGATGGGATTTAACATTCTGGGGCAGATTTTGGAGTGAAGTCTGTCTCATACTGCCTTTGCTAAGGTGGTCTTCCTGAGGCTTATTCCTCATTCTAGAAGTGTTGTCCTCACTTGATGATGGGGGTTGCAACAGCCAAAGGTTAAGAGCTACTGGGAAATAAGAGGCTGTGCCTGAGGGTTGGAAAGTAAAACCTGAAGTTTGACATTGGCTCTGGTGACTTGGTGCCTTTTCTCTTGCAACTGTTACTTGTGACATCCAAGATGTTTTATTCCTTTATGTGCCAACCTTAAGTACTCGTGGTATAGAAAACAAAGGTAAACAAAATTTTGTATATTTAATGAAGAAGAATGAAAGAAAATTGAGAAATTATTTGATCTTTTCTGCAGGTATTTGATTTGTCTATGTTAATGTTCCTTTCAATAGGGAAACATCAATATTTGTAAATGCAAAATTATGATATGATCTTGAGAATTGTTAATGATTTGCTGAGCTGAAATAGCTTTCTGCTTTCTTCATTGGTTTATTGCATTTGGCCCTTTGAGCTAGTGGGTATGCAGTGTTAATGTAATACTGGCCAGAAGATGAATAAAATGGTCATATTTTCACTGTTACTGCTCAAGACATTATGAGTGCTGTGAACTAGCTAATACCTGTGCTTTGTATGGAAGGAGTAGAACTCAGGAAGTCTCACTTTGTGTCACTGAGGAGTAGTGTTAGATGTTTGAGTTGGTCACACTAAACAGCTCAAAATCTTGTGGATTTCTTTCAGTTCAACAGCAGCATAGCAGTGCAGCAGCTGCTGCCCAGCAAGGTGGCTATGAAATTCCAGCAAGACTAAGGACCCTTCATAATCTGGTTATTCAGTATGCTTCCCAAGGTAGATATGAGGTTGCTGTACCTCTCTGTAAACAAGCTCTTGAAGATCTGGAGAAGACTTCGGGTCACGATCATCCTGATGTTGCCACTATGTTGAACATACTTGCTTTGGTGTACAGGTTTGTATACTGACATAAATAACTACTTTATTTAAATGTTAACATTCAGACTAACATTTTTTGACTTATTTTCCTTTTCATGTATTTTCTTTCCCTGATTTCATAATTATAACCTTTGAGAAGGTCCAGCAGTTATTTATGTCTCCATGTACTTAAAGGTCGGACGAGCTGCTGCATTTTTGTCTGGGCCTTTGATTGGGGAGTGAAGTTGGGTTTGGTACTCTTTATGGCTACTGAGGGAGCATATTTTGATTACCCTCTTCCAGATCATCTAGAGGTATAAACTGGAGAGCAGTGTAGGAATCTGTGCTAGCCCTCAACCAGCAAACTACTTCACAGTTACAGGTCTTGGGTTTTACTTCCCACTTTCTCAATGTATTTGCAGTTACTGTTCTTTTGTACTAGCAGCTTTAGGCCAGTACTGAAGTCAGTTCCATTTTTAAGACTTTTCTTTTCTGAATCACCAGTATTAATTATGGCTCCTTCCAATTTAGAGACCAGAACAAATACAAGGATGCAGCAAATCTGCTGAATGATGCCTTGGCAATCCGAGAGAAGACCTTGGGCAAAGACCACCCAGCGGTTTGTATACGTGCAGTCTCATTCTTCTAGTTGTCTTGTACACTGAACTTTTTCAACTCATTCTAATGTTAAACTCAACAGGGAAGTGTTTAAGACCTGGCTTATCTCTAAACAGTACAGGTAGGAGGCCACAAGGTAGCATATATTGCTTTCTCTTTACAGTACCTGTTGAGCATTGTGTTCAGTGCTGTTTCACTGCAAATGACCTGCACGTGTTTGATTTTGTATTGCATGGGTTCTCTGTGGGAAATAATCTGTGAAGAAATATTCCAATTTGCTTGCTCAAATCATTTGATTAATCTCAGATTGAAGAGGTACTTTTGATTTGTTTCACTGATGCTTTTAAATGAAACACAAATCAAGCCTTTCTACTTAATCAATGTGGAGTCTCCCTTCATGTAGGTTGTGGGAAGCAGGGCAGCTCTGTGTAAGAGAGGAACATACGAAGGAATTGTGTGCACTGAATGACACTTTCATGGTTTATTTTTTTCCTATTCCTTGTTTGTGTAGATATGCATCCAATAATTATTTCTTCATTTGAAAATTTCGAGGTCTGCTCTGTACATGGAAAATTGGAAATCATCAGCGTGTTGCAGACACATTCATATATCTGGTATTTGTATCAGTAAATTCCAGTGTAATTATCATTTCTCTGCTGTTGACAGGTGGCAGCAACTCTTAACAATCTTGCAGTACTTTATGGTAAACGAGGGAAGTACAAAGAGGCTGAACCATTGTGTAAGAGAGCTCTGGAGATCAGAGAAAAGGTATAAGTGAGAGAACACAACCTTTGAATGGATTTTTTGAGGGAGAGGTGAAACACTTTGGTGTGTGCTTTGGTTGAGTTATGGTTTGATATCTGGTGGATAAGGCACGAGAGTTAACCATTAATGTAGTTAGTGGTGCCTGAAATTCAAAACAGTAGTAAATTCCTGCAGTCCTGAGAAGCTGTTGGAGCACCCAGGGTGTATTCTAAATTATTTATTTTTTAAATTAAGCTTCTTTACCTTTTCATTACCCCTTTGATAATTAAGTAATCTTCTATTTGACAAGAGCATTGGAATTAAAAATGAAAAATCATTAAAATTTTAAAGGTGATTATTCTATGACCATGTAGATATTTATTGTAGTCTTTGAGACTGAATGTCTGCATCTTCAGCCTGTGTATAATACACTGCAGATAATGTTATCATGCTTTACATTATTCCTGTTATGAGTCGTTCTGCAATATTTTCAGCTTGTGATAGAACTGTGTGACTTTTATATCTTTTAAAAGCAGATTTTGCTTTTGTCATACTCATGTTGAATTAATAAGGAATTAAAACTAATGGGCTATTTCTAAATGATGCATTTCTAAGCCCTGATATGAATATTAGACAATGTTTAATACAAGCTATTTCCATTTCAGGTCCTGGGGAAGGATCACCCTGATGTTGCCAAACAATTAAATAACTTGGCTTTACTGTGCCAGAACCAGGGTAAATATGAGGAAGTTGAATACTACTATCAGAGGGCACTGGAAATTTACCAAACTAAGCTGGGACCAGATGATCCAAATGTTGCTAAAACAAAGAATAACCTGGTAAGCTTTTTATAAAGTAAATCTAAGAATAAGTACATTCTTTCTCATTAATAAGCACATCTTCATTCAACCTGTATTTACTATTTATCAGGCAAAATAAACCAGTGTGCTGATTCCTTTTGGGGGTATGTGTTTTGTTTTCAGGCATCCTGCTATCTAAAACAGGGCAAATTTAAGCAAGCAGAAACTTTATACAAAGAGATTCTCACTCGTGCCCACGAACGGGAATTTGGCTCGGTAGATGGTAAGAAGCTAAGTCCCTAGATTTTAATGTATCTTTCATTTTTGTTGTTATGAAATAATATCTACAGAAAGATGATTGTATCCCAGTTAAAAATGTTGGGTGGTAGAGGTTAAAAAGAAGAGTATAGGTTAATTGAAGTCCATTCATTGTGTTTAGATAGAGCAGTAACATTTGGTTCAAAATGAGAATTGATATTATATGAGAGAGACTTGGTAGGTTTGTGTTTTATGGATTGTGTTTCTGGCATAATTTCATCATACCCATGTAAACCCAGTTTTGGTATTTTTAGAGAGGCAGAAAAGTGTGTCACTTCACAGTCACAGAGGAAAGTCAATGCAGCACATGTAGGGGTACAATGAAGACATTGCTCATTGCTCTCCACTAATACATGTGGAGAAATGGGGAAAATACCCTTAAATTGTTAATTACACTGTACACTGAAGTCAAATGCATTTTATCAACTATAAATCCCAGTAAAGAATTTTCATTGCATTCCATGGCAGTAGCATGTGTCACCACTCAGCAGATGTCAAAATAGTTCTTGTGGTAACAGAAATAAACACGTTTTCTAGCACAGGCTTAGGCAGGTGACAAATTGATGGCAGCATTTACTGACTTCAGAGCTTCTCAGCAGCAGCTGTTTCTAAGCTCAGATAAGAAAAGAAGGAAGAATTGTAAACCTAAGAGATTCATGTTTTATTTATCTACTGTTTGTAGTATGGGCAGTAAGCTTATTTTATGGTGGTAATAGTATAATTCCCTGGTTCACAACTTCATTTCAGGACAAACAATGGATACTTTGTAGTTTTGTATTTCCTTAAAATATTTTCTTCTGTTTCATCAGATGAAAATAAACCCATTTGGATGCATGCTGAGGAGAGGGAAGAATGCAAAGTAAGGCCACTGTCATAAATATTTTCTGGAGCTTTTACCTATTTAAATTACAAATCAATTTGTTGTTTGATTGGGTTTTTTTTCACTGTTAATTTTTTTGTTTCCTTTTTTTCAGGGAAAGCAAAAAGATGGCACATCTTTTGGAGAGTATGGTGGCTGGTATAAAGCTTGCAAAGTTGACAGGTGGGTAATTTCACTACCAGGACAAAGAACATGGCAATACCCAGTATTCCTGAAATGTCAGAACAAAGCATGTTGTAAAATGGAACCAAACAAGCTGCTTGCTTGGGACTAGAAAAAATAGCATGAAAAAATCAGGCCTTGGGAGTGAGTTTCAGGAGCACAGAAGCAGTTACCAAGTCCTGAGGCTGCTTTTGATCTCAGCTGGTTAGATCTAGTGAGTGACATGAGGAATCCCCAGCTGTGTCCTTGGCAGTCCTTCCCAGGGAAGCACAGGTCACCTTCCCTCCTTTCCACACCACCAGCTGCCATGTGCTCTCCTGCCCTGCAAGCCCTCTGGGGAGGACCAGAACCAGAAAGGAGATGATCCAAATAACAGCCTCAGGGTTTCTGATTGGCACAAGAAAGCAAAGTTCAACTGCCACAGTTCAGCATTATTGAAGTTTCTGAAGTGTGAAGAAATAATGGAAGCATACTTCGTCAGAATGGAAGAAATGAAAAAAGGGCACATTAGCTTGGGCTGTAGTTGGCAAAATGTATTTTTTTGTTTGCTTTAATTTTGTTCCTTAACTACCTTTTTTTTTTTTTTTTTAAGGTGCAGGTGGTACAATGCAAGAAAAAACCTGCACCTAGTAATACTCATAATACTCAGTGAGGGTGTTTTATTTTCTTTTTCCTTTAGTGTTCAAAATCTTGTATTAAAAATAACTTTTGTGCTGTTGAAATCTGCTCTTTTTTCTCCATCTTCAACTCTGGGTGCAATACATTTTTGTTGGTTTGTTTTTCATGTACTAGTTCATTCTAATGCATGAGGAAATCTTTTCTCTGCTGTTACTGGAGCAAAACTTCACACAACAATACTGTGACTGAGTTAATTCTCATTGTGCCATTGAAACAAGAATGTCTTGTTGACGAGTGTGAGACTTGTTAATGGAATGTGAGATTATTTTTTTCTTTCCCCTTTATCATTCAAGCGTAGATTGAATGCAGAGAATCTGAAAATAGGTGTTAACTAAAGACTGATGAAAGGAACTGTTAAATCTGTTTTGTGACTAGCATATGCTACAGTAATGGTCACTGTATGCATGAGTAGGCATGTTTTCTGGAGGCTTCACAGTTATTCACTTGGACACACTCCAACTGAACTACATTTTCACCTTGAGAATGAGTCTGAGAAACACCAGGGATACAGCTCTCTGGTTCTGAGTAGAGCTGGAGGCTTGTTACTGACTTCCACTCAGGGTTGTAGGCTGATCACAGCATGAGCCATTGGTGCACTTGGGAAAACCCCCTTTCCATGTACACCAAGTACAGCACACTACACTTCAAAAGAGACTGAAGAAACAGGATAAATACTGTTTTGTTTTAATTAGTTTGTTAATTGAGAAGAGTTTAGCATCTGTATGTATAGATGTGTGTGTGTATGTGTACATATATATATAGTGTTTTTTCTTTATCCAGTCCAACAGTAACAACTACCTTAAAGAACCTTGGGGCACTTTACAGACGACAGGGCAAATTTGAAGCTGCTGAAACATTAGAAGAGGCAGCCATGAGATCTCGTAAACAGGCAAGTGTGAGCAGCCTGCACTCTGCTCAGGCAGAGCTTTAGAGCACTTACAGGTAAGAGGAAAGTTCTTCACTCAAGGGTCAGAAGGAGCTAGTGGATATAGACACTGACTGAGGGTGATTTTCACATAATTTTACTGGAGGTTCATTTTTGGTGTGTCTCATTCAAATGAGCACCACCAGGGAGGGGGCAGCCACAACGTCTCTGGGCAGTTTATTCCAAAGTCTTGCCACCCTCGCACTGAAGGATTTCTTCCTAAGATCTCATCTAAATCTATTCTCCATGAACACCATGAGGCTTTGGCAAGTGACAGGGAGAAGGAAAATTGGAGGTTGTGGAGCCTCCTTCTCTGGAGACATTCCAGACCCGCCTGGATCTGTTCCTGAGTGACTTGGTCTAGGTGCCCCTGCTCTGGCAGGGGGGTTGGACTAGATGATCT